>LFZN01000175.1:0-68150 GCA_001578235.1 Pseudocercospora eumusae | reverse complement strand
CGAAACTAAGCTAGGGCCTATAGGTTAAGAAAGTATAGATAAGAGCTAACGCGAATAGGTAATCTATCGAAAGACTAACGGCCTTAACGTAGAGAGTAATATTCGATAAAGCGAAGACTATGTATAAAGCGATTATAAAGCCGGCTATACTATACGGAGCCTAAGTCTAGGTAGTATAAGATAAGACCCCGAAGAGGATTATAGAACTACTTAATAGAGTCTAAGCCTAATACCTAAGAAGAGTTACGGGAGTATATAAATCTACCCTTACTAAGGTATTAGAAATAGAGACGGGATCGCTACTAATATACTAATACCTAAAAGGAATAAGGTACTAATACGCTATTAAAACGACCCTATACCCGGCCTAGGAAACTATTAAGGATACGCTCGAGAAGATCCGCGATTAAGTACCGTAGAGAAGGAAAAGGGTTTATAGGCCTAAGAGAAAGGTCTAGAAAGAAGTAGATCTAGCCCGAGGAATAGAAACCTAATATAAGGTATTCTAAGCTATAGAGAAAAGGGAGGGAAGAAGAGGCTAAAGTATAGCGGAGGAGATAGCGAGAATACTCTAGGAAGAAGAATAGAGAGAAATACTAAGGAGAAACGGGATACTAAAAGCGTTAACGACCTTCGGGAGTAATAATAACCGGATCTATAAAGACCTAAAGAGGGCGGAAGTAAGTATAGTAATATAACTACGCTCCGAGTATATCGGTCTTAGAGCCTACCTATACTAGAGAAGAGTCCTAGGAGTAGAAAGTAAAGCTTACCTATATAGCTACCCGTCTTAAAACCCTAAGTATATGCTACTAGTATATAAACGATAGAGGAAAGGGAGGAGCGAGTAGAGATACTAGATAAAAGAGAGAGGATACGATAAGATTATTATAAATAAAGAAGATATAAGAAGAATTACGAAATAGATTGTTAGAGAGGGATACCTCGAATAATACGTACTAGCCTAGGAGATAGAGGAGTAGATAGAGAGAAGGGGGGAGGAGAAGGAGGGGAGTAAAGAGGAGGGAGTATTAGGGTAGTAGGCAAGGTAGTTAGAGGGTAAACGCTATAATACTAGTATACCCTAGAGGAAGTTAAACCGAAGGATAAGGGAAGGAAAGATGTAACGAAGGTAAGGAGGAGAGGTTTTTACTAGCGAGCCTAGTTTCCTTTTCATAGAATACATAGCGTTAGACCTACATAGGCCGATAGGTACCAAAACAGGCAAATGAAAGATCTATCTATCTATCTATATATAGTCGAATTCTATTCGGTAGTACTCGTCGTAAGAAGCCCTTCCTTTATAGATAGCCCTAATTACTAAGAGGGGATCGCTTTTATAAGATACTCTATCTTTAGGGTTAATTCCTCTCGTATATAGGACGGGCGGGAGGAGAGGGGAGGTAGGGCGGGCCTCTTATCTTATCCCTTTTCCCTTCATATATCCTCGAGTATATATTATATCGCCTAGGAGTTAACGAGGCTTCTATCTAATTATTCCGCGGGTTTTAGCTTACTCTTTCTAAGTACCTCTTTATAGTATCTCCCTTCTTATTAAAGCCTCTCCTTTAGAGTTCCTCTTCCTCCTTTTCGGCTTATTATTAGAGCGAGGTTACTACTCTCGTTCCTAGGCCTAGGATAGAATTTAACTATCTATAGATTCTTATTTTTCTAGGTCGGTATTATATTTATATAGTAGGTATAGCCGCGCTAGTCCCGCCCTTAAGCTTTGTTCTTCGTAGCTACTCCCGATCTATCGGTATATCGCCTCTCCTCGTATAATCGAGAGAAATACCGCCCTTGTATTTAGCTAGTATAGCTAAGCTATCTATTTCTACCTACGACCGCGTAGAGGCATGTAATAAGACTTCGTAGGCTACCTAAATATATAGTTTTAACACCTAAAGGATAATATACTAGTAGGAGTTAGTAATTTAGGTTATATAAACGACGTTCTTTCGCTAGAGTAGGTATAGTACTTCGATAGGTTCTTAAAGCTAACTTAAAATGGAGTATAGAGAGTTCTACTTCTCGACGGCTATAGATCGCACGTAACTAAAGAATTTATCGAATATTGCGACGCTAATAAGATTATACTATTCGTACTTCTTTCGCATACTTCTACTATCCTCTAGCCTTTCGCTATAGTAGTATTCTAGCTATATAAATATTAGTATTCCGAAGCTATAGATATAGTGTACGAATCCTAGTATTGGTCCGCCTACGGGCCAATAGAGGTAGCCTATCGCGATAGGGATCGCGATAAGCTAAGCGTATACTACGTAGATAGACGGCGGATAGACGGCGGTACGATAGGGATCGCGATAAGCTAAGAGCGTTCGTACTAATAGCGATCGCCCGTTCCGATAGGGATCGCGATAAGCCGAGTAGGCGAATAGATAGCGGTCCTCGAAGGGTAGGGGTATAGAAGGCCCCCGGTCTCTTACTCTTTTAGAATCTCTAAGATTATTTTAATATATGAAATAGAGGCTATTATATCGTTATATAAACCTAATACTCGTTCTATATACTCTTACTTCTAACGATATCCTTATATAATAATCTTCGAACCTTTCTACTAAGGGTAGCGGTCCGATATACCTCTAAAAAGTAGTAGAACTACTCGTATAGGTACTTAGTAGCTAAGTAATAATAATATACTATCTATAGGCGATAGGGCTAGCTAAGGGTAGGTTACTCTACTAGAGGACCTACTAAGTAGTAGTAAAGATTCGCCTACGGGCTAACTTCGTAACGATAAACCGTAGGACGCTACTATATATAGGGGCCTCCTAGTAGGTAAACTACGGGTTTAAGAAGTCGAAGAAGACGACTTCGTCTATAACGTCCTAGAGGTAGAGTAGGAGGATAGCGAGGAGGAAGATAACGAGGAGGAGCTAGCCGTAAGTGTTAAGATATCATCTGAATAGTGAACGACTATCTAAGTTAAAGAGTCGATAGAGAGAAGAAGTCTCTCTAACGAAGTCGTAAACAAGGTATATCGAGTCGGTGCCTTAGGCATCCGGAGTTACATAACCTCTTAGCAATGTTATGCTTAGCTTACAAGCCGAGATCGTAATAGTAAGAAGTCTCTCTAACGAAGTCGTAAACAAGGTATATCGAGTCGGTGCCTTAGGCATCCGTGGTCACATAACCTCTTAGCAATGTTATGCTTAGCTTACAAGCCGAGATCGTAATAGTATTCCCTCCCTTCGTAAGAGCCGTCTACGGCTCCGTAGCGCGGTTAAATAGTCTCGTATCTATTACAGCATTAGATGTTGCGGGTTTAGCGCTACTAGCTAAGCTTAGTCGTAGTTTAGTCGGGTAACGCTCGTAGAAGGCTTTAATTAACTCTTTCGCATTAGACACTTCGTCGATAGTCTGCTAAGTAGGCTTCTTATAGCTAATCTACTTAACACGGTACTTAAAAGCCCGGTTCTTGCCTCTACCGCGGTACTCGGCAGTAACAATCTCTTCGACTTCGAACTCCTCTTCTCCCTTAATAACTATAGGAGGTAGAGGGTCGTTGTCTTATCTAGGTAAGGGCCCTTTCGGAATAGGGGTTAGGAGATTAGTGTAGAATATAGGGTGTATCCTCATTGTCGAAGGTAGGTTAAGTTCGTATGCGTAGGGTAATACGATCCTCTTAATCTCGTACGGACCGCTATGTTTCAAGTCTAGCTTATGCGACGGTCTATCGGTAGTAAGTCCCTTAAGAGATAGCATAACTTTATCCCCTACCGCGTAGGTAGGCGCTAGTCTTCGGTAAGCATTAACGGTCTCTTCTATACGGCTCTATTAATAGCGCATCTACTCTAAGAGGTATGCTTCGAGGTCTTCTACATGGTCTACCTAAGCTTGAGCATCTAGGTCTAGCGGTACTTCTATAGTTAAAGGAGGCTCTATGCCTAGGCGAGGTTAGTAGCTATAGCAAGCTTAGAACGGAGAAAGCTTAGTAGTATTAGAAGGTACGTTATTAGCTGCAAACTCTACGAGAGGTAGCTAGTCCACCTAGTTATCTTACTAGTAATTAACATAGGCTCGTAGGTATGCTTCTAGTATACTATTAAGCCGCTCGGTCTATCCGTCGGTTTCCGGATAGCGTGCGGTTAAGAGGTCCCTTTTAATGCTAAGGCGGGCGCATAGATGCTTCTAGAAGTTAGCGGTAAACTAGGTGCCTCGATCGGACATAATCGATTCGGGTAACCTATGTAGTTTCTAGACGTGTTGTAGATACGCAGTCGTAACTACTTAGGCGGTAGCGTTTCCCTTAACTATAGGGATGAGGTAGCGCATCTTTATTAACCTATCGACTACTACGAGGATTGAATTACAACTATTACTAAGTAGTAGGTCGGTAATGAAATCTATGGATATGTACTACTAACGGGTAGTAGGTATAGGTAACGGCCTTAGTAGGCCCCGTTTACTATGTCGTTTAGGCTTAGTATGTAGATAAGTATAGTAATTCGCTACGTACGTGTCGGAGTCCTTACGAAGTAAGGGCTAGTAGTAGCTTACGGAGATTAAGGAGAAGCTCTTATTCCTCCTAGGGTGCCCCGCGAGTACGAGGTCGTAGTATATACAGATAATGTTAGTACGGAGAGTGCCGTCTCCCTCCGGTACGTATAGTTTCTCGCGGTAGTATAGTAATCCATTAACGAATTAGTAGTTAGAAGGAGATAAGGGTAAGTCGACCGGCGGGTCTATTCTCTTATCGAGGCATTCCTAGACGGTTGCCCGTAGCGGGTCGCTCTTTAAACCCTCTCGGATACGTGTAAAGAGGCTTTCTACGTCTATAATGTTGTCGGCGTCGAGCGTTACTATCGCAACTTAGATAACGGTACTATCTTGTAAGTAGACTCGGGCCGTATACCATATATATGCTAGGTTACTAGCTTAGAGGTAGGATAGTCGAATATTATGTAGCTTTAGGACCGTCTACTATAGGTACTAGTTACGAGGATCTAAATAATCGCCTTTACGCGGCAGGTCGGCGGTCCGTCGAGTAAGTAAGTCTAGTTTACCGCCTTATCTACCCGGCCTATAGGTAATTTCGAAGTTGAACCTAGATAAGAACTCCGACTACCTAGTTTGTCTACGGTTAAGCTATTTAGTCGTTATGTACTACTCTAAGTTACGGTAGTCGGTAATAACTCGTATAGGCTATAGGCATTATCGACCTTCTAACTCGGGTCTCTACGCTTCGAAGGCCTATACGATTACTAAGAGTTCCTTATTATAGATCTCGTAGTTACATTCCGCGGGAGTTATCTTATAACTAAAGAACGTAACGGGTAACTAAGCATTTCTCTCGGCGTACTACTATGAGAGGATACCGGCCGCAATATAGTCTAATGCATCGGTCTCTACTATAATAGGTAGAGAGGGATCGTAGTAAGCTAGGACCGGCGCCGTAGTAAAAGCCTATTTTAATTCTACGAAGGCGTCTTCGCACTACTACGTCCAAATAAACGGCGTATCTTTATAGGTAAGAGCTACAATGGGTCGAGCGAGTCGAGAGAAGCTACGTATAAACCTCCGGTAGAAGTTAGCGAAGCCGAGGAAGGATTAAATGTCTCTAACGTTCTCGGGGCGAGGCTAGTTTAGTACTATATCTATCTTCTCCGGGTCTATGCTAATACCTTCGGTAGATACTATAAGCCCTAGATACTTTACCGAGGATACTTCGAACTCGCTCTTAGAAATGTCCGCTTAGAGTCTAGCCCTACCTAGGGCTTCGAGCACCTTATCGACGTACTCCCTATAGTCCTTAAGGTTATCCGAATAGATAAGTATATCGTCGAGGTATGTAGTACAAAAGACGTCTAGATAAGGGCTAAGTGTACTATTAATATATCTTTAGAAGGCGGACGGCGCGCCGTAGAGGCCGAAAGGTATAACGTTATATTCGAAGAGACTATAGCGGGTGCGAAAGGCTGTCTTCTATTCGTCCCCGGGGTATATACGGAGCCTATTAAAGGCGCTTATAATATTAATCTTAGTGAATACTACTACCTTACTAAGCTTATCTAGGGTCTCCTACAATAACGGTATTAGGTACCTATCCTTCTCGGTAATAGTATTAAGCTTTCGGTAATCGACGCATAGTCGGAGCCCGCCGCCGGGTTTCTTAATAAAGAGGATAGGCGAGGAATAGGAGGACGAAGAGGGTCGAATGAACCCTTTAGCAAGGTTCTCCTTAATATAATCTCGTAGGACTTCGAGCTCTTTATGTAATATCGAGTATAGGGGCCCGTAGCTAGGTTCCCCGTTAAGTTTAATCTAGTGGTCGGCTCCGGCTCGGTAAGGTAGTAGCTCCTTTACTTCTTCCCGTGAGAACACGTGTAGATAACGGTGCTAGTAGAGAGGGAGCTTAGTTACTAGATCGATCGCCTTCTTCGCGGCTATTACTTACTCTACATCTCTAAGGGTAACTATAAAGAATTAGTAATTCTTACGCCCGCACATTATCTTTAAGGTGCCTACTAATATAGCCGATACGGTTATAGAACTAATACTTATCGTTCTTAGTCTATAAGGCGTCGATGGTAACTAAGGTAGCGGGGTAGCGGTAGGTATTAGTATGCCTAGTAGTAGGGATATACTAGGCTCGTATAGTAATGCGTAGTTACGTTGTGCGGCGTGCCGTCTCATGGCCTTAATAAGTTTATCGTCTCTATCGAAGGAAGTCGGTGTCGTAGCGGTTATAAGCTCGAGAGGTAGTAGAGTCGGCCTAACCGTCGGAGAATTAGTAGGTTATGCGGGTCCGTCGTTAATAGCGCCCTTATAATTCACCGAATAGGTACGGACTAGGGTGTTATGTTGGTTATAGTGTTCGCGGTAGTAGTTAGAGTCGAATAGTACGGTGTTATGGCGCTAATTAATGCGAGGGTTATGTCGTTTAAGCTACGGCATGCCGAGGATGATCGGGTACTATAGGGTAGTAAGGTAGAAGGTAATGTATTCTACGTAGCTATTAACGTTCATAGCGGCCTTTATATAGTAAGTAACATTAGCGGCGAATTTGCTATTAAAGGTAGTAAGCGTGCGTGGATAGGTAAGGGCTTATAGGACTAAGCTATACGAATGCGCGTAGAAGGTGTTTATAAAGGAAGAGCTAGTGCAACCGTTATTAACCATTGTAAGTAATTAATGAGTTTCATTATCGAGAATAGTACGTAATACTGTACATAGTAGAATAAGGTATTCTGCGTCGCTGTCGGGTATAATGCTATCGTGTTTAATGCTATCGTCTAATACTACGAGTATACTAATCTGTAAAGGAGTATGTTTATTATATAGTAGCTTCTTAGTTCTCTTCTTCTTTTCTACTCTTCCGTTTGTCGACTCCTAATCGCGACATTAATTAGAAGTTAGGCATTTCCCTACTAAAGGGTTTGTTACTAACCTTCGGCGCCTAGAGTAGCGTCGGTAGGTAAAGTACTAGCGGTAGATAGGTTCATGCGTTGCTCGCGACGCTATAGCTAAGGATAGGTCTTCGAAGTAGCTACGTGCCCTACCTATCCGTAGTATAGACATAAGCCTTATGTACGGCGTTAGTTCTTTTTATCGTCGGTGAGCTTCGGACGGGGTCCGGTCGTGTTAACTTGCGATAAGTCTATAGCATTACTACCTTAGGTAGTAGTCGCAGCTATGGGGTTTATCGTAGAGTTACTACGCGTAGGAGCTACGGAGTTATTACGGTTATTACTAGAGGCTCTAGCGGGGGTATTGTTGTTAGAATTAGGGGTACTACTAGCGGCTTATCTACTAGAGCGAGGGTTACTACTGTAGGTAGTATATAAGCTCTTTGCTATATAGCCCTTTGTGACTTTATTAACCTCTGCCTAGCGGTTACGGATAGCTTAGTTAGCGGTAGTAAGTTTCTACACGAGTCCGGCGTACGTAGATAGTACTATCTCCTAGCTAACCTTGTAATCCTTCAACTCGGTTAACATCTTCGTAAGTAGGTTATCTTTCTTAGACTCCTCGTTATACTTTAGGATGGCTATAACTTTATGAAACTTAGAGAGGAAGGTAGTAAAGACATCCTTACCTTACTTAAGCTCTACAAGTTCGCGCCGCGTAGTAGCCTTTTCGTCTATGTCTCCGTAGGTAATACGTAGGAAGCGATAGAACTTAGGTATAGAGTTAATCTCCTCTACGAAAGTAACGGTGTTAGTGTCTTCATCGGTGTCTACTAGGTAGGATACTATGCCCTTAGCGTCGCCTTTAAGTAGGCTGTAGGAGTAAACTAACTTAGACTCCTCGGTCGGGTATCGATCTACGTTCTATATCTACTTCATAATTAAAGCCTAGATAAAGGGTTTTAATCTAGCGCGATCTCCTCCGTACTTCTCGATTTCGACCTTATCTAACTTTAACTTAGGTGTTATAGGCTAATACTGCGGTAGACTCTAGGGGGTCTATTACTTCTAACTAGCCTACTAGCTCTAGTCTAGTAGTTAGCCTTTCGGTAAGGGTAGAAGCGGTAGGGAGGGCGGCATAGTTATCGCTAGCTTCTTACTATCTACCTTAAGTGCGGCGTTTATAGTAAGAAGGGCGTTATAAGCTGCTTATAGTTCGGCGTTATCTCTCTATAGTATAGTAATTTAATCGTCTCGATTCTTAACCTCTTATTACTCGTTATCGTATAGTTCCTACATATGGTTCACCGCCTCTTACATGCTATCGTAGTTGGTCTTAGCTTCGTCTATAACCTAGAGGGCTTGAATAATAATTCCTTTATATTCGAGGAGCTTACTATGTACCTATCGAGCTTAAGATTCTACATCCGTGTATCCCTTCTCGATAAGAATAGGCACAAGCTCTTTATACGTAGGTATCTTAGGATAGTTGTTGTTGTTGTATCTAAACGCGGTTTAGTCGGTAGAACTACAACCGAAGGAGGTCTCGGCGTGTTCTATATTAGAAAAGGATGCGCTAGAGCGGTAGGTCGTATAGTATATCGGTAGGTTAAGCAGTAGATCGGTGCAAGGGGCAGTAGCGCTAGCGTTATAGGAACCCTATTTAGTGTATTATAGTATAGGAAGCGGTGCGGTGGTAGGTAGTAAGGATAATGTCGTAGTTATAGAGCCGTAACGTAGTTACGGCGAGATAGGGATCGACTCTTCTATTAAGATATCATCTAAATAGTGAACGACTATCTAAGTTAAAGAGTCGATAGAGAGAAGAAGTCTCTCTAACGAAGTCGTAAACAAGGTATATCGAGTCGGTACCTTAGGCATCCGTAGTTACATAACCTCTTAGCAATGTTATACTTAGCTTACAAGCCGAGATCGTAATAGTAAGAAGTCTCTCTAACGAAGTCGCAAACAAGGTATATCGAGTCGGTGCCTTAGGCATCCGTGGTCACATGACCTCTTAGCAATGTCATGCTCAGCTTGCAAGCCGAGATCGTAACAGTAAGGTATATAGAGGCGAAAGCCTAGTAGCGTTCCCTTCTAAAGAAAAAGCTTACCCGTCTCGAAAGAGATAATAATAGGCTCGCTAAGTAAATCGGTAATATAGATGCCTCCTCTAACTCCTAGATACTTCGAGGCGCGCCTACGGCGGCGTCTCGTACTACCGCTCTACTAGAGAGAGTATGCGGACCCTATATAGAGTCTTATAAATATATAGCCTCTACTACCGATTATAGCCTAGTACCTAAGAGAACTATTAAGGACCCTTCGATATATAAGGGTAAGAGCCTAAAGGAATATCGGGAGTAGGTAATAGCGTATAAGATTATATTTCTCTAAGCGCTATCTACGTATAGGTTAGATAGTTCTAAGATTACCTACGCTATATAATTCCTTAAAGGTATAGCGAGCTAGCTATAGTAGAGATAGTAGATTCGTAACGAGAAGTTACCTAAACTTATATAAGAGTACCGTATATAGTAATAATTCGTTAACTAGCTCCTAAACGAGTTAGATAACCCGATTACCTACCTATTAGACGTATACGAGAAGTATATAGAGACTAAGTAGCGCGATAATTAAAGCGTAAAGAGCTTTCTTCTCTATATAGAGACCTTAGAAGAATAGCTCGAAGCGTATACCCTAAATTAGCTTCTATTTTACTACTTCTCCTATCTACGGCCCGAACTACGTATCGTAGTTATAGACTATAATATTATTCCTAAGGATCGAGAGGAGTTATATCGCTTAGCGACTACCCTTAAGAAGAACTTAGCGGCGAAGGAGAAGAAGCTATAGCGTACCCGACCGACGGCGGCGTCGACGGCGGGTAACGATTAGGGAAGTTCTAAACTAAGGGATAAGTCTAAGGCTAAGAAGGACGATAAAGCTAAGGATAAGGATCGATCTAAGGATAAAGATCGCTCTAAAGATAAGAAGGCCTCGACTTCGGATAGTAAGGATAATAAGATCCGATATTACTATTATAACGAGGTAAGCTATATTCGACCTAACTATCCTCGCTATAAGAAGGAGGAAGAAAAGAAAGGTAACCCTAATAAGTAGCCTATAGGACGCTTAGGAAAAGCGTAGGCTTTATCGTAGCCTCTCCGATAGCGGTAGGGCCGATCCTAGTATAATCGGAGAAAGTAATCGAGACGGTAGGCGAAATCTAAACTCCGTAAGGAGTTCGTAAACTAGTTTATATAACTCTAGATATAGGTACGTAAGTAACTCTTCTATAATAGCGACTTATAGTCGAGTAGGAATTACTAACTATTAACGCTAACCTTCCCTACCTAAAGTAGTTAAAGGATTAGTAAATAATATACTATAGTATATACGAGCTAGAACTTAGTATAACCGATAGTAATAGCCGAGTAAGGATATATAAGGTCCTCGTATACGGGGTCGACTAAAGCGGGATTAAACTCCTACTTAGTAAATATATACTACGGTCTACCGGCGTTAATATTTAGAATAGGCCGGGGACCTAGATATAGGGCTTTATAGCTAAATAGATTAAGCGTATATCGTTAAAGATACTAAAGAAGGAGCTAAAGGCTAGCGCCGTAGTCTACTATATAGGATAGATTAGACTAGGTACCGACGGCGGTACGTCGGCTTTCCGGATTCTAAATGTTAGAATCGGATTAAACCTAGAACTACTAGATACTCTTAAGGCGTACTAGGATATCTTCGATAAAGACTCTATAAGCATCCTACCCTTTTTTAGGTAGACCGACTATACTATTAATCTTATAGAAGGAAAGGAACTACCTTATAGACTATTATATAACCTCTTACCTCGAGAGTTAGAGGTCCTTCGGGAGTACCTTAAGAAGGAGCTTAAGACCGGCCGCATTATATATAGTACGAGCCCTACCGGCGCTCCGCTCTTATTTATACCTAAGAAGGATAGAGGTCTACGTCTCTACGTCGATTACCGAGCGCTAAACTCTATTACTATTAAGGATAGGATACCCCTCCCGCTTCTCGACGAGACGTTAGACCGACTAGTTAGAGCTAAGTACTTTACTATATTAGACCTAAAGGATACGTACTATCGTATCCGAATCCGCGAAGGCGACGAGTAGAAGACTACGTTCTATACGCGGTATAGGTACTTCGAGTATCGCGTTATACCTTTTAGACTAACGAATGTACCTACTACCTTCTAAGCCTATATAAATCGGACTTTAGTAGGGCATCTAGATAATATATACGTAGTATACCTAGATAATATCCTAATATATATATATAGTAATAATATCGAAGACTACTAGAATACGGTCTATAAGGTACTCGACCGCCTATAAGAAGCCGACCTATACTATAATATTAATAAGTATACCTTTATAGCGGAGGAGGTCGCCTTTCTTAGATTTAGAGTAAACCGCTAAGGGGTTATAACGGATCTAGAGAAGGTAGCTACGATTATATAGTAGCCGGTCCCGAGCTCTATATACGAGGTTTAGTTATTCCTCGGTTTCGCTAACTTCTATCGGCGATTTATCGATAGGTATTCGAAGGTAGTAGCCCCTATTACCGACCTTCTAAAAAAGGACGTACTATAGTATTAGGGAGAACGATAGTAGTAAGCTTTTAACCGGCTAAAGTAGTAGTTTACTACTACGCCGGTACTACGATATTTCGATCTAGCGAAGGAGGTCCGCCTAGAGACTAATGCTTCCGACTTCGGTCTTTCCGGCATCGTATCGTAGCTTTAGGAAGACGGGCTATAGTACCTAGTAGCCTTTACCTTAAGGAAGATAATCGAGGTAGAAAGGAACTACTAAACGTACGACTAAGAGCTATTAGCGATTATATATTACTTTCGGACTTAGCGTTATTACTTTAGTAGCCTAGTAAAACCTATCTAGGTATATACTAATTATAATAACCTTAAAACTATCTAAACCGTTTAACGGCTAAACCCTCGTTAAGCACGATAGGTCGTATTCCTTAGAGGTTTTAATTTCGAGATTTACTACTAGGTAGGGAAAAACAATCCTACTAATAGTCCGTCTAGGAGATAGGACTACTAGAGCGAGAACTATGCGGTAAATTAACTATTACTAACCCTCTAATATAAGTTAAAGCTAGTAGATAGCGAAGTAATGCTATAGGTAGTTCGCATTACTTACGCCTAGGCTATAACGACTAGTAGATCTAGGGAATCCACGACTAAGGAGAACTTAGAGACCGCTAGTAGAAAGTAGGCGGAAATAGCGAGCGAGACTTCCTAACTTACTAGCGCTACTAAATATATATAGTACGTACTACGCTTAGTAGCTAAAGTATTACTAGCGAGCGAAACTATATCTACCGACATTTCGGAACCCTTTATTAGCCTTATTACTTAGCTATAGTACCGTAATAACTTTATTAAGCGGAAGAGGGACGAGCCGGAGGAACGGAACTAAGTACGTAGGCTCTAGAAATAGAGATTCGATAAGAAGGGCCTACTTCGATATAAAGGTAGACTATATATTCTAGATAAGTAGGCGGTCCGCTAAGAGATCTTATCTACCTACTACGATTTAAGACTAGCTAGGTATTTCGGTATACTAAAGATAGTAGCGCTCGTATACCGATCGCTATACTAGCCCGAAATGGAATAAGATATAAAGACCTATATTAAGACTTACCCTATTTACTAAAAGACTAAGTCGAGTCGATAACTACCGTATAGTACGCTTACAAGTCTACCGATCCCCTCTAAAATCTAGTCGGAGATTAGCTTAGACTTTATTACTAAGCTACCGCTAGTAAAGTATAAGGGCGTAGTCTATAATAGCATCCTCGTTATCGTTAATAGGTTCTCTAAGATAGCGCTATATATCCCGGTATAAGAAATATAGAAGACGCTAGACTTCGCGGAATACTTCTTCGAAAGGGTCGTATCGAGATTTAGGATGCCTAAAGGAATCGTTAGCGATAGAGGTTCGCTATTTATATCGGGTTTCTAGACTAAGCTATACTTTTAGTACTAGATAAAACGACGTCTATCGACGGCGTACTACCCTTAAACCGATAGCTAAACGGAAATTTAGAATAGGACGTTAGAAGGTTACCTACGTTCCTTTATTAGTAAAGTATAGGCGGAGTAAGTATAGTAACTACCTTTCGTAGAGTTTACCTATAATAACTCTAAATATTCTAGTATAGGCGAAACGCCTTTCTTCCTTATTTATAGAGAATACCCGAGGTAGTCGGAACTATACGAGGACGTATAGCGAGAGGGGGAGGTACCGGTAGCGATAGATAGAGTCGAATAGTTAAGGAATACGCGTAAGATTACGATAGAGTACTTATAGCGAGCGTAAGCCTACTAATAGAAGGCGTATAATAAGCGGTATACTATAGTAACGTTTAATAAGGGTAACCTCGTACTCCTAAGTACTAAGAACCTAAAGTTACGTTAGCCTAGCCGTAAGCTTAGTATATAATTCGTAGGACCTTTTAGGGTAGAAAAAGCTATCGGTATATAGGCGTACCGCCTAATCCTCCTAATAACCTACTAGATCTATAATATCTTCTATATATCCTTACTTCGTCTATACTATAGAAGAGCCGGCGAAGAGTAGGCGAATATCGCGGCTCCGGAGATTCTTCTAGATAGTACCGAGGTATAGGAAGTAGAAAAGATCGTCGATAAAAGAAGCCGAGACGGATAGACGTAGTACTAATTACGTTAGAAGGGCTATAACGAGATATATAATACCTAGGAAGGTAAAGAGGACTTCGAGAATATAGATAAGCTTCTTAAAGATTAGGAGAAGGCGGATAGTAGGCGGAGGAAAGGTAAGAAGAAAATAAAAGAAAAAGAATAAGTATAGAACCGCATTTCTATTACTATAGAGTATAAAACAAAAGTACACAAACTCTAATAACCTAGATAGTAGGCGGACCCTAGGCGGGTCTACTAGTACGCGCAAATGTAAAGGGATCTAGGCTCCCTTAGGCCTTAATGTAAAAGAAAGGCTTTATAGTAGCCGTAACTATCGGTAGAAAAGGTAGTACATAGGTAAGAGTAATAATTAGCCCTTAAAGGCGCGGTACGCGTTATACGCGCCTATACTAAAACTTAGCATCTCTCCGGCAGCCTTTAGGGCGCTACTAACCGTAGAGGGTATAGGAGTTATTTACTATAGCGTAGCTAGTACGGGCGCCGTAGGCGGTACGTTAGCTAGCGTAGTAGGAAGAGGAATACTACCCTCCTTATCGTTAGAGATAACCTATACTAGTGTAGGCCGAACTCTTACGCCGCTATCGCTACTACGGCGATAGCGACGAGGAGCCTAGTAGCGAGTAGTATGTATTTTAACTAGATCGTCGCTTAACTCTTCGATACTACCGGCGGTGCGATAGCGAGCGATATTATTAGAGCGAGGAGTACGACTATATCGCGTAAGTAGCGATAGAGAGATGTCGCGTAGAGCGCCGGATATAAGCGTAGGATCTAACGAGTCTAGAGATGCCTCGCTATTATTATCGTTATATGCTAGAGTAGGCGTCGTACCTATACGACGGTAACGGCGTAGAATAGAGCGGCTACGAGCGGGAGAAGAAGCGATAGTAGTACTAATCGTAGAGCGCGCGCGCTACGCGTTAGTAGTAGCCTTCTACTTAAGTAAGTTACTTACCTACTTACGGCGCTACTACTCGCGACGTATAGCCTCGACGCCGCCTTAGTCGTATAATTAGACTCGCTCCGCGATAGTAAGAGGGATAACGTCTAGAATAACGCGTATAGATAGCGCAACGGCGGAACGAGTACGGGCTTCTCTACGATAGCGAAGAGCGTCGGTAAATATATCGAGTAGCTCGTCGCGGCTATTAATCTCGTTAGAGGAGGACTCTTTACTAGAATATTATTCGTAGTCCGAGTTAACGCCTAAGCTAGCGGCGTCGCGTACGCGCTTAAATTCTTTAGTAAGGTTATAGTAGGGAATATTATTACTATCTCGGCCCGACTATAGCTACTAAGTACGTCGCGCTAGCGAATAGAGTTACTAGAACCGGAGCCGGATCCTAAGCTAGAGCGGCGTAGTATAGAACGGGGCCCGTAGGCGGAGAGATAGTAACTACGATGCGCTTAGTTAAGATATTCGTTATTATCGTCGAAGAACGCCTTAGCATAGGTACGGCAGTAGCCCGCTTACGAGGTAGGAGTAGTATTTAACGTAAACGACAGTAAAGGCATACCCTAATCGGAGCGTAGGCGACGTTTAGAGGGCGTACTTAGTAGTTAGTTATTTACCTCGTTAACGATAGCGCGATCGATACGACTATTATTACGTACGGCGTACTTAGAGGGATACTATTTAGGTTAGTACGTAGATAGACGGCGGAGAGAAGGCGGTACTTACGGCTAGCGAGCCTCCTAAGCGTAAGGAGGTACGCTAAGAGGGGTAGTTTCCTACATCTCGAAGTTATTAATCTAGGGTAAGGGCTTAAAAATCTTAAATAGAACGAGGTACCGATGTTAGTACGCCCTACTTTAGACCGCGGCGCGCTAGCTTATTCTCCTCTACCTTAATAGAGCGATTAAGTATACGCGCGGCGAGGTAGAGTATACGTACCGTACGTATAGCATTCTTAGAAGAGCGAACTATTAAACGTAGCTCGGCTTCGCTATCTATAGTTTCGGTAAGATCGATAATAATGTCCTAGTACTCCTAGTATAGCTAGCGGACTCGGTTTACCCGGCCTTACTATTCTAGCCTAAGCTATAACGTTATTAGTATACGTACCGTAGGCGGTCGGTAGATAACTTACTACCTTATAGGCGCCCTTATATAAGCTTCTATAATTGTTATACGCTTTATAGGTCGTACGCTAATAGAGTACGCCCGTTACGAGTAATTTCGCGTAGCGCTTATACGCGATCGTTACGACTACGGCTATAGTCTATAGGTCCTTAGGTCTCTATTAATAATTATTATTATCTAAGATCATTTCTACTAGCTCGCGGATTGTCTAGTATCCTAACTTACCGCTAGGACGGTAGCCGATTTAATACGCTCCTACTATAGTACGAATCGCTAGTAGAAAGGGTTAGTAAGAATGTAGAGATAAGCGAAGGGTATAATAAGCCGAAGAGAAGCTTACGGTATAGAGGTAGTAGAAAAGAAAGTTATTACGCGCGGAGAAGGAATTTTTAAAGGTAGAAGGATGTTTTAAAGTTTAAAAATACTACCTATAGATAGAGGGCGGGAGTATAAGCTAACCTAGTAACTACTTAGTTAAAATAAATAAGCTACGCGACGCGACTAAAATAATTACTATACGCGCCCTATATACGCTTAAGCGAAAGGAAAAGAGTTAAGGTAAGAACGGAGTTAGAAGAAGGCGAATAGACTACGCGTATTATATTTATAAAGCGAGTAAAGTCGCGTAGGTAGCTCGAGCGCCTCTCTATAAAGACTTAGCGGCTCGGCATCGGTTAAGGCTAGCGGGATAGCCCGAAAGCCCGACCTTAAGTACTACTTAGTTATACCGTAGGCGGTGCGCCTACGAATATAAGGGTAACGTTATAGTACTAACTTAGCCTCGCGAATGCGATGTACTTACTAGGTAATTTAGGCTACTAAGGAAATTAGCCTAGAGAGGAGGCGTATATAAGAATCCTAGTATTAGTCCGCCTACGGGCTAATAGAGGTAGCCTATCGCGATAGGGATCGCGATAAGCCGAGCGCATACTACGTAGATAGACGGCGGATAGACGGCGGTACGATAGGGATCGCGATAAGCCGAGTAGGCGAATAGATAGCGGTCCTCGAAGGGTAGGGGTATAGAAGGCCCCCGGTCTCTTACTCTTTTAGAATCTCTAAGATTATTCTAATATACGAAATAGAGGCTATTACATCGTTATATAAACCTAATACTCGTTCTATATACCCTTACTTCTAACGATATCCTTACATATAGCTATTCGGACCGGCTAAATAGATTATAATAAGCTCGGGTCTCTAGTAGACTTCGAGTACTTCCAATTATAGGTATTAAAGAAGGGTACTATTATATCTCTATTCGAGAAGATAGGACTATATCTATATAATCCGGAGGTAGTTCTTACTAAGGTTCGTGCCAAATCGAATCTCTACGATCTAGAGAGAGGGGGGTTACGCTAGAACCTTAAACTACTACTATATAGAACGTTCTTAGTATACTACGTAGTATACGGTTATATAATCGCTTTATAATAGTATTACTCGATTAGAATATACTAGAGAATATCCGTAGTCTACTTATAAAGCTCCTTAGAGCGACGGAGATTAGACTTCTCGAAGGTATAGAAGCTATTAATAAACTAGATAATAGTACTATCGCTATAGAAGCTTAAAGGGCTCGTAGCCTATAGAAAAGGTCTAGTCTATAGAAAGGTAGTATCTTATCCGTAAAGAACGTATATAAGAGCGATAAGAGAGTAATCTCGTAAAGGTACGTAAAGCGCTTACCTATACTAAAGACGCTAATATAAGATAACATATTATAGCTATTAATAAGTACGTAAAGGGAATACCTTCTCGACCTACGTATATTACTTATTAGAAGAAGATTATTTACTTATAGCTTTAGGTTATAGACGATATCGTGGATATAGTGTCGCTAGTATAGAGAATTATTACTAACTCGAGATCATTACTAACTTGTCGACTACCCGCAACGTGACCGCGCAAGGGTAGGTACTACAGATACGACCTCTCATGCTACACGGTGTCCTTAGCGGGAACATATAAAGATGGCCGCGGAAGGTAGAGCGCATCTTTGACTATCTGTCCTCTTCCAAGAGTATTTGCTTTGTAGCAATTCATACTACTCATCAGAATCCAACCATGCGTGGCTTTATAGTCGCAACTGCTCTAGCTCTATGCTCTCTTTCGGTCAATGCGTTGCCCACAAGCAAGGTGAGCCTAACCCGCCCTCGTTCTGAGCTTGCCTTTTGCATTCTGCTAACAGAAACTTTCAACCCAGATCAGAGATGAGATAATAAAGCGAAACAAGACTCCGGAGCAGCCGAAGCCGAAGGGTGTGCCGGGATGGTGCAAGGACAGAGTGTTCATCGCGGTCTTCCCGCCGACGCAAGAGGAGCAATGTTGTGCAGGAGTCGAGGACGCGTGCGTGGGACTCCCGCCGAATTGAGACGACATTGAGCGACCATGACTTGACGAATGTCTCGGGGGTGATACTTTCTAGCACCAGCATTACTGCGATATTGATGCCATCTTCTGCGGTTGGCAAAATTCGTGCCAGCTTGACAGATATTTGCACGTCCATTTCCTATCCTCAACGCCTTTCGTATAGCCTTGATCGTGCTTTGATGACTATGGTTCCCTGCTCGGCGCGAGAAGCAACAAGACATATATATAAGCATGGTGCACTGATGGCACACCACGAAGATCCCGCTTGGATAATACAAGTAATAAGCGCTGCGTCTCTCAGTGAAAGCACCAGACTGGCGGCTAGGATCCAATAAAATGTTCATGATTGATACCTCCGACTAAAAAGTCCATAGCCACTCCGTTGCCTTGCGCCATGCAATTCCGACATCATACAGGCATCCATCAGCAATTCAGATTCGGTGGCTTAGTATTCAAAGCTCTTGCCAGCCAAGAAGTCATGAGCCACTTGCAGAGTCTTTCGCGCAGACTTGTGCAAGATGAGTGCGTGTCCGGATCTTGGTATGCTCTTCCAGCTGTATTTAGCATTCGGAAACAGCGAACCTGTCTCAGCAAGTAGACCGCCGCAGCTAGGCTGAGGATTGATGGCAGAGCTGCCTGGGCCGCAGAATGCTTGATCTTGCTCTCCTGTCAACACCAGAACGCGCCCTCTGTACATGGGAGCCTCTACAATATCAACGTAGGTGCTGACGAACTGCCCCGTAGATACGACGTCTTTGCGAGTAAAGAAAAGGTGAGCATTTTCGGGCTCGAAATCGACGATGGCCGGATCACCAAAGAAGGAATTCGTCCTTGTCTGTTCGACTGGAGATGCAAGGTATCCTGCTGGGAGATTTCCGAAGCGCTCTGGATCTACGTCTTTGGCTGGCTTCGCTCCTTGAGCTGCTACACCTGGTAGTGATGGCAGGACCGACTTTGAGAAGCCGGTCAGTATGAGCTCTTCGAAGTCTTCTGGGTGTGCCTGGGCAATGAGGTTGCCTATCACTGAGCCGTATGACAGGCCCACAAAAGCCAAGTGTTGGAAGGTTCGGGGCAAAGGGCTGCTACCGCTGAGAGGACCGGACTTGATTTGTTCCACCAGCGCATGGTAAAGAGCTACTCTGCGACATGTCTGTCAGCAAACACGTACCATGATCGCGATCATGTACGACGATACTCATATGGCGATTGCACCACGTTCATCGGATCGGGATGGCTACTCCTGCCATTGCCCAGGTGATCCAGTGTCAATGTCGCATACCCCAACTCGTTCGCATATCTGGTCCACGAGTAGATCTCAGGCTTATAAGCCTGTGAGTTGGGACTACACAATGCCGTTCCTCCTTGCGCCGTCCACACTTCGCGGTTTGTTGTAATAGACCCCAAAAGGATTTGCAGCTTGTCAACGCTCAATGATCTAAGCGTGGGCTCGCAATACCAGCCAGCTATCTGCTGCTTCCCGGATACATCGAAGCGTTGGAAGTTATTCGCTTGCAAAGCGGCAGTGAGTGCATCGAGGTTGGTGAAGTCCACATTCGATATGTTGCGGTTTTGTGCTGAAGCGGAGACGACGAAGGTCACTTCTCGGCATTGAAGTCCTTCTGTGGGTACTGCGAGGCTGCTGCTGGCGAGTGCAAGCAGTGCGAGGGTGATCGCCATGCTGGCGAAGATGCTGGTAGGCGGATCACATAAAACAAGAGAAGTATGCGCGCATGACGGTGCAAAGGAGCGCTGTCTGATCCGAGTTATATCCTCTGGCTTTCAGTTTTGGTCAATGCACTGCTTTTATTTATTACAGATTGAGGTAACGCATCTCGGCTCCATGAGGACGCAGCGTCCAGACTGTGGTTCAAGCTGTGGTGGTGTCCGAGGAAGCCGGTAGGGGAAAGGGACACTCGATCTCCATGGCAAGCTGTTAAGGCCACTTCGACCAAAGTATGTGTGCCGGCCGTTGCATTCTATAACGAAGCGCTTTTCGAAATCATTCAATGATGAAATAGTTCGTGTCTTGTTGCTCGAGCGACGTTTGACGACGCTCCATCCTTGTAATTCAGGTATCATATTGCGTAAGTATGTATAGCAAGGGTAATCCTAAAGTACACTTCGATTAGGCGAGATGGTAGGCCGGGCTATCCTAGCGATCGGAATCTAACTATTAGTAGTTATAATTCATTTCTATGGAGCCCCCTGTTCTAACTGAATAGTTAGCGGGCTTTTAGGGTCGGCGTTTTCAAAGTATGTAGGTATTATCTAATATAAGTCAATAACTGCCAGGTTAGGGATAGCCTAGCCTGCCATCTCGCTTCATCGAGAGTGTTAAAGAATGTCAATTGCGAGGCTTACCAGCCTCCCAGTGAGTCTAGTGACTTGCAAAAACAAGGGTTCGATGCAGTGAAGTCTGCGAGCTGGTCAACTGTCGATAGCCTGATCACTTCATTACATCATTTACATGATGATTCTCCATGCAGCACTCCGATGTCGAATTACTGGTCCCCAAATCACAAGCGGTATTGCTAGCGCCATGATGGCAACAAAGATTCCCGCCTGGGCTCCAAAGCTTTCGATATATCCAACCTTTTCGACCCATGGCACAACACCATACAAAAATCCGAAAGCCACGACGTTTTTCAACCCAATGACAACAGTGAGGGCATCTTCATTCACTGGCAAGTACGAATCACTGACATATGTCATGGTCATTGTGGGGACCGCTGTCAACCCTAAGCTGACCATGCCATTGCCGAAAAATAGTGCGGTCCAGTGCAGAGTTCTCGCGACTCCGTAGCCGAAGACCAGACAGCCGGCAGGAACAATCAGCGTAGGGATGACGAGCAGATGGAGTCGAGTCTCTGGCAAGAAAACACCGCTGTTGTGTTTACTTTTCCAATCACTGTATCGGTCCACGACCCATCCTCCAATGAAGGCACCGATCAGATTTCCAAGGAGGCCTGGGATATTGATCAAGCCATTCACATCTGGAGTCCAGTTGTATGGCGGGGCTTGCAGGATGAACGAGTTCAGAATATTGATTGCGACGACCCAAGCTAAGCTGACTGCAAAGCCCAGGAAGGAGAAGATCACGGCCGGATAGGCGATCATGGGCAGCGGACGAAGGAAGACTTTGAGGAGAGTAGTGTCCTTGGGAAGACCAGACCAGAGGCTCAGTTCCTGGATGTAGGTCTTCTTCAAGATCGGAGTGGACGGTGTACGGTGAGTTGAATGGGTTGCCGAGACTGCAAGGTCATGCGAAGCCTTCTCAGCATCATAACGTGGGTCCAGAGTAGATGCAGCGGCCGAAGGTTGTGCCTTCTTGATTTGATCGCTACCAGGAGTACATGCTGCCAGGCTTTCGTTCAAGCTATTCGAGATCGACTCTTCGGTCAAGAATGTGCGATCATATCGTGTCTCCGGGACAAGAAGCAGGACTGCCAGGAAGTTCAGAGCTGTCGCTCCAAAGGCGCACCATTTGTGTATACGCCAGGTCGAGCCAGTGATTACGAAACCGCATATCAGCGGCCCAATGGTATTGCCCCCACATATCGCGTTCATATACCAGCCCATCAGGTTCGCCCTTTCGTGCTACACAGCATCAGTCTGGAATGACACAGCCACGATGCCGCCGCGTCAGGATGCTTACCAGAAAGAACACATCGTTCACGATCGAAGCAGCAAGTGCCTCGCTTGCCGAGCCCGCAAAGGCAGCTATAATATTGCTCCACAGAAGACTCCGGAATGTCCTCGCAAGAGCTCCCCAAAGATAACAGACTGTCAGTAGAAGAGTTGAAATCACGAAAATCGGTCTCTTCCCGAAGAAGTTCGCCAGAGGAACCCAGAAGAAGTTGAACAGTCCCAGAACGAGAATGGGCCAAATCAGAAGCTCGCTGGTCTCGGTCATGGATTTGTGAAATTCGATGCTTAGAGGATAGAAGGCCGGCGCGAGACCTCCAATGGCGTAATTGGTTAAGAAGGCGAAAGCGCAAACACTGCTGAAGCAGGTGTACTTCTTCCATTTTGGCCATGTGAGAGGATCGTTTGGATCGTGGTAGTTTGGTCGCGGATGTAGGATTAGTCGTGCGTGAGTTTGTCGTGCGTGAAGTTGTACGGTGCCCTCGGAGCTGTCAAGCTCTCGTAGTGAATGGAGCCGCATACCTGAGCAGTTTTCGTATTATAATGCTCTGCGCTGGTCGACGGCTCCTCTCTCGAGGATGTTTCAAATTTCGCACGTCGGACACCAGGGTCGGTGGGAGTTGGAGATGGAGTCAGAAGAGGAAGGAGAAGGTCCGATCATACTTACAATAATACTACCGTCAGCTGCAGCCTGCAGTACGACTCTTCAAATCGTTAATTGGATGAGCACGACGCCATTCCTGCCCATGGCTTCGACCTGATGACAACGGCATCGGACAACTTCGGATACTGAATCTGCATGTCCGGCTCCGAAACCTATTTTGCAGTGCATTGCTTTGCTTCGAGAGTACCGTACGTCCGATATCGATGTGCAGGTAAACAGCATTGATTCTAGACAGAGCCCTCGTCTCTGCGGTAGGTGAGCATCAACAGCAGTTGTAGCGTCAATCATTATTATTATTGATGATATTGAACAACTAAGTCATAATAATAAGGATGGGTTTGGTCATTTCAGCGAGAAGGATCAAGACGAACACGAAGCAAGAGTTGTGCCAACTGTTGTGGTATGGTAGATATTCTATGCTAAGCATACAGTAGCATCGGAGTTGGAGAGCCGATCGAACATCAGGCCAAATCAAATCAGGCATCAAATTCGGACCGAAAGCAGCGTGCTCGAGATGGCGCAAGGCTGACTATGCAAAACTCCCTGACATGCAAGTGTGAAGTGCTTGCATACTCCTTTGGCCGAGGCTGTGCCTTGCGCCTGCGATTGCTCTCTAGAGATCGTTGCCCTCTGTCTACTTTTCTTGTTTACCTTTCCTTCATGTCTCTGTCCGCCAGCAATGCACCCCTTACTTCCTCCGCTCCCTCAATGCCCTCGACCAGAACCAATGAGCATGAAGAGTCACACAGAGCTCATGCACGACATCGAGCGTCAGTCGAACGACCAAGCCATCACTCCCACACGCCTGGTAGGCCTGGCTTCTGTTGACAGATCGAGGGATTCTGCATTCCACCCCTCACGTCCACCATAGCGGAAACCTGAGGCTCGTATATGAGAATGTGGACAGTCGCATGCCTGTTGTCTAAAACACGAGTGCCTTTGGTGAGCCGACTCACGTTCGTTTTGCTCCATCTGTCGCCAGCTCGTGACAAATCGATTGGCTGGTCGCGATGGCGTCAAGGAGGAACAACTACCCTGAGGACTGGAGCCCAGTACCACAAAAGATATCAACGAGACCGGCAAACTATGAGCCGTGGGGTGCACGAGCGCGATTGCCAAAGGATGGCGACCGAGCGCTGCGGCCGAAACCACTCAACGTGCCTTCGAAGCAACCACAGGATTCGAGCGTGTTAAAGTCCGTACAGTCGTTGCGAAATGAGAGCACTGAGTCGTACGAATGCCTTCGAGATCCTGAGATTGTGGATGTAGCATCGACGACGGCGCCATGGCAGCGACGAGACCATGCGCAACGCAGCAAGCGTGTCATGTCCCCTAGCACCGCGTCCCAATACAGTACACGCCAGTCCGAGATCTCGTTGGGGATCCTAGATTATTATATGCGCGATCGAACGCCATCTCTTCACAGCCCGGAACTACCGCCACCAACACCGAAACTCGATCCAGCCATCGCTGAGCTTGACTTTGGAGAATTGCCTCCGACTCCAACACCGACTGCAGCGTCGACACCCGCACTTCCAAGCCGACCTACCGAGCCTTATCAAGACTCGAAAGGACAGCCATTAATTCCCATCTCGTCACCGTCAGCAGTCAGGCCATCAGCAACCCTCAACCGTGGGTACAGTCTTTTCCCCGTAATCAAAGAGGTAACACCACCACCTCGCCATCCAGAAATCACGCACATACCACCGATCACCTTGCGCGATATCACGCCAACAAGCAAGAAAAGTGCTCCCTCACACCCAAACTCAGACCCAATCCACAGGCCAAGAAAAGAATCCATATCCAGCTCCATCCGCACACGAAACGACAGCATAAACTCGTGTCGCGCAAAACAAAAATATCAAAAAATCCCCCTGCGCATTCTGAGTTCAGATAGCACGACCAGCACACCGCCTGCTAACCACCGTCGTCTGATCTCGACCTCCACAGCCACGGCCTCTCCACCACCACAAAGTCGATGGTCAGATGACACAATCACATCGCCTTCTCTCGCGCCTACACCTGGACCACGTACGAGTTTTGGATCGCTCCTTAGACGAGATAGTCAACAATATCCGGCTTGCTTTTTTGAGGATGATGAGGATGAGGATGAGGATGATGAGGAAGCACCTCTGAGGAGGAAATGGGGTTGGAAGAAGAGTGTTAATTCCGTGTCGAGCGGTGGACGCGATTCGAAGATGTCCACGAGGAAAGGGAAATGTGATGAGGTCGAGTCGCCGAAGCCGGGATTTTGGAAGTTGATGCTTTGTGGGTGTGGGGGGAGATGATGATGATGATGATGATGATGATGATGCTGACGATGATGGGGGTTTACGACCTTTATGAAAAGTGTGACGGCCAAATCGAGTGGTCGAATGGGGCGATGGAGTGTATATGTTGATCGCGATATATGTCGTCTTAAAGGCTGACGTTAAGCGTTCCGTGTCTTGACTCAAGGACCGAAATTAGATGTCAAAGATCTTCCCTGGATTCATCAAACCATGCGGGTCCAGCGCTTTCTTGATCTTCCTCATAACATCTACCGTTTGCTCTCCCAACTCCTTCACCAAGTCATCCTTGTTCGACATACCGAGGTCCGAAGCATCGTAGAGGATCGTTTCATGAAAGTTACCGTCTCCGATCTGGATGACATTAATCAAATTGGTGTCGAGAGATGGGGACATGTAGGACGGAATCTGGCCTTCGGAGGGCCTTGACTTGTTGTATTCTAGGTGAGCGATGGTTGCTCCTGACAACAGCCGCAGCCGCAGCCGACAACATGGCCAAAAAGAACATGTCGATATGATATGTACAATTGAGCAGCAAAAATGCCGACATACGAAGCGCTGGCGGTGGAGATCGAGCGAGTAACAACGTCGCCATATCCAACGCAACTGCGCACGCTCCGGCATCTGGTGCTTCATTGTATCGACGCTGACGTCTCGCAATGGGCCGCCGCCAAGCCATGCCAGATCAGCACTTTGGCTTCATGTCTCCTGGAAGCGCTTCCGCAATGGTCTTACGTCCTCGACATCATTACCAAGTTCGCCTTCAATGCCACATGCCGCGACGCCTTTCTTCATCAGGAACCGACTCTGCTACATAGCGTCGTGGCCCAGACCGTCAAGGGCGGCGACTTGCGCTCCAAGTATGCCAAAGCCAGTGTTGCCCTGCTCTCGACACCTCTGCCTGCCACTATCGCTCTCCCTGCAGACGCCCAGACGCTCTTCGTCAACTTCGTCGAGAATGCGGCACGATCACCCTCTGCCGCCACCATCGAGCCTGTCTATCTCATCCTCCATGGCACTGGTAGCCTTCTGCTCGGAATTCTGAGCAGCCATGTGCTTGCCAAGTTCGAGGAGCACCTCTTGGATATCTTGCGTAGTGTCAGCGGCACTTCAGCTCTCAGCCTCTACTGCCTCTCAATCATGAACACCGTCTGCTGCGCCATGGATCCCGAATTCCGCTTGACGAATAGCTCTTACGACACCCAAGACTTCCTGGCTAGTACTCCAGCTTCATCAAGATGGAAGTCGGAGGCCATGCAGCAGTTCTTCACGGGCAGCAAGGCGCAGAGAAGCACGCAACTTGTAGTTCTGCTTGTGCTTTGGGCTACCAAGACAGAGACCAGTGACTCGTGCGACGACAGGACCAAGGCTCTCATATTGTCACTTGAAGTCCTGTCAGCCATTCCTGCCGACTTGAGGAAAATATGGTGTACTGGCAATCCGATGCTTGTCAGAAAGCTGCAGGAACGTCTTTGCTCTGAAGAGCTCGCAAGTGCGCACAAAACGTTGGCGCTGCGCTTCATCGGTATGCTTTGCGAATTGGACTCGCTTCCACATCCCGTTGTGGAATCCCTCGAGGCGACTTTTCTGGAGGCGACCAGCATGCAAGCAGTTCACACTCTGTGTCCACACGTCGACCACGGCGAGCTTTTGTCGAGCATACTTGTACGGGCACCCATCAGCATGCTCCTGGAGAGCGCTGTCGATGTTGCTACGCGGGCAGAGTCTGCAGGGCTTGCTGCGAGTCTGGAGGCCGTGACAACGACAATTGCTGAAGCACAGGTCGTCATTGGCAGTCAAAAAATAGTGATTCATCAGATCCGAGAGCTTTTGGGTAGCGAGGAGTTTGTTGCAAGGCTCGAGACGCTCTCAAACTTGCTATCACAACCAATATCGAGGTCAGAGTCGACTTCATCTGCAGGCTGGTGTGAGAAGGCCTTGTCAAGAGCAAGGTGTAAGCTCGCGCATCAAATCAGCAATCTGCTGCTCCGTGCTTCACATGCCGCGGCCGTTGGAGCACAAGCGATGACTGTTTTGCTCGACTTGCATGCTTCATCCGCTCGAGGCGATCTATCCTGCTCTCACGACCGGCATTCTTGGCGCGATGGGCCCACGTTTGGTGAAGACCATGGTGACCAGAGTGAACACGACGACATCGACTGGCGAGAAGCTTTGCAGACCCATTTCAAAGCGAGAGCTCAAGTTGAGCAGGACGCAGTCACCAGACTCTTCGCGAAGGCCTGTGCAAATTTGGAGGCCCGGTGCGAGGGCGTAGAACGACCTTTGCGCGAAGAGCAGCGTAGATGCAAGGCTGCTGAAGAGCAGAATGCCGAACTTGTCCAAGCCTTCGCCGAGTTGGAGACGCGATACGCGGATCTCACATTACAGAACAGGACTTTGGAGGAAGATCGCAAGCAGCATTTCAAGGATCTTGGAGAGTGTCAAGAAAGCCTCGATGCAGCTGAGAGAAGAGACGAAGAAACTTTGAAGCGGGTGTCGCAGCTAGAGAAGCAGCTTCGCGAGGCGCATGAGGATGGTACGCGTCAAATTGCAGAACTAAACAAGGGCAAGCAAATCGTGGAGGTTAAAGGCGCAGCAAGACTCGCGCAGAAGCAAGAACAGCTCGAGGATGCACGGGATGAGTTGGCAGCTATGAAGACGCGATACGACAACGAAGCTGTGCGTGCTTCCGATTTGGAGCAGAACTTGGCAGTGGTCCAGATAGAACTCGATCAAGCCAAACAGGACTTGACCACGTCGATTTCGTCTGCGCAAAGGCAGCAGCTGAATATGGAGCGCATCGAGCTCGAAGTTCAGCAGCTAAAGTCGAGCAACGCTGTTTTGGAGGAGCAATTGGCTGCGACGAGTAGAAATGATGCGGCCAAGATGCAAGAGATGAGTGAGCTTCGAGACGAGTTGCAGGCGTGCCAGGCCAAGCTTGATCGAATTCGTTCGGAAGCTGCTCGCGAGACGGAGGACTTGCAACACGAGCTCGAGCAGAAGCGGCAGGAGGCAGACCGTTTAGCAAAGCAGTACTCGGAAGACACTGAACGACTTCAGGAGCAAATCTCTGGCCTACACCAAGACTTGTTACAGACCAAGGAGTCGCTCAGTGCCGACATCAAAAGCCGTGATGCCAAAGTCGCGGATTGCAAAAAGCGGCTCGAACGATACCACAAGAAGTGCGAGCAGAAGGATCAGCAAATTGCCGAAGCAGAATCCATGCGCGCGAATCTGATGGCGGCGATGGGGATCAGTGGTACTCAGAATCGCGCAAGTCTGCCACACCGATCACGCGAGTCCATGGCACCAGCCTTGGTCGATGCGTCTAATATTGAGCATTCCTTTGCATCGAATGCTTCAGACGAATCTAAGAGCGGGCCCACGCCTAAGAGGCCGCGGGCACGAAAGTCTTTGTCGTTTGCTGCTCCCACAAGCATTGCCACAAGACAGAGCGTAGGGCGCCAGGCTCTGCAGGGGATTAGTGGCAATCGGCCGTCACTCAAGGCAAAGACTCGTAGTGAAGAGACGCAGAAGGATGTTGACGTCGAAGAGGACGGGTCCACGTTCGAGGGCAGCGAGCTGTTTAGTGGCACTCAAGAACAGCATCTCGTAGATCTGCAGGTTGCGTTTGACGCAGAGTCTTGAGCTAGAATAGATAGTTCTCTCATACCATCACCTCCATGGGCCACGCAGTCTCCCACCCCTATCAAAACACGTCTCATACGGAGGGCTGCACAGGTGAAACAGAGGCGGAGGCGGAGGCGGAGGCGGAGGCGGAGACATCCCTTAGTTCTATATACCCAAGGTATACCTATACCTATACTATACCACCGCCATGCCGCACCATCATCATCATCATCATGGGACCCGACCTGTCCTACTTGCTGGAAGTGCTGAACATAGCCGCCGGCGACACTGAAGACCAGCTAGACGAACGACTCGCGACAGAGGCAAAGGAACTCGGCGTGTCCACCCGCTCTGAATCCCTCCACTCCCATACCTCACGCTCCACCGCTATCACTTCGACCTCATTGTCATTCCGCGACTACGATGTACTCATCTCAAAGGCTATGCCGCAAGCCAGGCATTCCATATGCTTTTCGCCGCCTTCCACGCCCTCGCATTCCACCTTCTCCTTGTCACTCTCCTCGCCACCTTCGCCGTCTTCTTCGCCCAAGAAGCACTTTCGTCGCATCCGAGGCCTGAGCATGCTCAGACTGCATCGATCAGAGTCGATTCAATCGCTCGCTGACTCCTGTCCACATTGTCCGCAACACTTTCACACTTCACCGAGAGCTGTGCACCAGCTTCCGTGTGGTCATCGCCTATGCGCACAAGCTCTCAGGAATACCGTCATGGCTGCTACCGAGAGCCCGAAAGCTGCTGTACCCAGCTGCTGCGGCAGACCCATCCCAGGAACATTGGTCGAGCATGCCATGACACAGGAAGAGCAAAATGCCCTCTTGGAAAAGCTGGAGCAGTGGGATGAAGCAATATCGCTTGCTCCATCAATGAGCAGTTCAACGAGAGAGTCGAGACGAGACTCGCATTTACAAAGACGACCACGTGTGTTAACAAGCCGTAGTCGCACGCTTTCGGAAGAGTCCCGGCTTGATCAACTGTCTTCGGAGGCACGATATGAGCTGGAGAAAGTCATGGAGAGGGAAGACTACACGCTGCTCCGTACTGGCCAAGCGGAACAGAGGGATCGATTCCTAGCCTGGGCCGACAAGCAGCGATCCGAGGCGCAAGCTAGGCACGAACAGTTGCGAGACGCGATGAAGACACAGCACGAAGTGGCAGTCGAAGATATGCAGGAAGGACATGCCTCCGCAGTGGCGGAAGCAGAAGACAAGCAGGTGAAAGCAGAATCGGACATGCGCGAGTACCATATCAAGGAACGACAGGACACTGCAACTGCCCTCAAGCATATGGAGGCTTTCTGTGCCGGCACTTACAGCAATGGAGAGCCGCACAATAGAACGATTACAGAACAGGATCGTACCGAGCTTGACAAAGCGCGGCGAGCATGGAGTCAGATGGACGCCAAGCATGAGAGTGCTATCAACGTCTTGCGCGGAGAGCAAGGGAGGCGGTTACGATTGCGCGCCCAAAGGCAGGAGCGCGAACTCCAGGAGTTAAAGAGACAGCAGCGTAGAGAAGAGCTGGAGCAGGAACGAAGCTTCACGAGTGAATCGACAGGCCTGCACGACAGCAATACCGAGAAGCGTCTGAAGATCAGATGGAGGTGGGAGTTGCAGATGACCATACTCGCCAAGAAGATCGAAGCAGAGACTGGCGAGAATCTCAGCACAAGACTTCCCACCGCCGACTGGAAGACACGGCCGGACTCCAGCGCAACAACGCACACATTGAGCATGCCGGATAAGACTCACGGCCTTCACACTACAACCACGATCACCATGCATGCGAATGGTAACGGCGCATCGCACTTGTCGGAGTTCAAGATTGGATGCTGACGACGACGATGCGATTTCTGAGCGAGCAAGCATTTGGGATGGCGCATACATATATCTCTTGGGAAACGATACCCTTCTGTTGTGAGCATTATGAGCATGTACGAAAATGAAGCCGCATATGAGGCGCCATGTATTTCTGCGAGACGGGTGTACGATTGAGTAATCAGAGCATTTGACGATTGAATGAGAAAGCTTGCATCCATCTTCACAACAGAAGCAGGCTTCAACATGCACTGCCCATAACGCCCACGACACAAGTCGTAACGCAGAATCCTACAGATTCAACAGAGTCGAATACACTAATCACGGTCGTGGTCACCAGAACGAATCCCGCACAACCACCAGACCAGCAACATTGCTAACGGTGGTAGGTGTAAACCGTGATGACCCCGTCATTCACGTCCGTATCATTCACTTCCACGCCGCGCGCAGATTCAACGACTTCCGAATCAGGCTACCCTACAGCGCATGGCGAAGGTGCAGCACCATCTCAGATGCAGTTCAAAACAACACAGATGTAGGTCTCAGCGAAGGCGCAAAGATCGGCCACGGCGACGGACCATACTTTTTAATTGCTCTCATAGCATTCTTTGTTCTGCGTCGACTCATCAAGGGCAGGATCTTGCCGGTGTTGAGAAAGATGCGATATCAGTTTCAGAACTGCATGATAAGTCTAGGAACACATGAGGCAGGGAGCCACGAGCCTCCAGTATCGCCTTCGGGGAGCGGGAAGCCAAGACCAAGAAAAAGCAAGAATTGTGCTCTTGGAGGGTGACGGGCCTGCGTGAGACAGCCACAGCAGCAATCAAGAGCAGAATAGATCGCATAGCAGATAACTGTCGACCTCCCGATCCAGGCCGTGTCAATCTCGCCCGGCTTTGCTCATGCATAGTGGCTCATAGATTCGATCTCAATTGCCCATCACAACAGCCTCCCCTTCAATAGCAATTCCATTCAGCTTCCATCCCACCCCATTCTCCATCCTACAATCAAAGCAATACCACTTGACGCCCTCACCGCCATGTCTCAGCATCGGCGGCATATTTCGAAACCCCACGCACTGGATATGGAACCTTTTCCCACCCTCCCGACAAGCTTGTCCTGCGCACGTCAACATCTCTTCCTCGTCCCAGCGAGCGCAGTTCCTGGCGCAAATGCGCGTTGATGAAGAGTCGGGCTCGCTGATAAACGGGTCGCCATCGGCATGTGAATCTGCTTCATCAGCTTCTGCATCAATGCGACTCGAATATCTTGTCCCACGTCTCGGCGGCTGCTGCTTATAAGTACGAGCGGACTTCCCTGCCGCTTGATAATCTTCATCTTCTGAGTCGTCGAGTTTGGCGGCGTAACTTTGCGCCAGTGCAACACGATTCTTCCGTCTTGCGGTGCTCGACTGCGCGGGCTTGCTCAATGAGGCTCGCTTGGGTGGAGTGTAAGCGCCTTGGGGATCGGCATTGGCACGGCGCTTATTCTTTCTGGGGGTGGATTCATTTGGGGATGAGGTGGGTAGAGCGGTGTTTTGAGCCAGGTCGATTGAGGCCGCGACTTGCAAGGCTTGCTCCGTCTGAGCGTCTTCTGAAGTCATGGTGGCGTTTGTGGTCTGCTCTTGAGCTCAAGGGTTATCGATGTCAGACAGTGATGCCGCATGGTGAAGCTTTTGAAGTGCAGACAAAGCACGGGCCTTGCGAGCTATTCCACCAGCAAACGCCAAGCTCTGGCATGTGAAAGCTGCTTCGAGATCCTTCATCCGCGAACACGTTGGAAGAAAGTTCCTATGAGTGTCGTGATCGGTGCACCTGGATGGGGTATGGACACATTACGATCTTCGACGGAACCGCCGACCAGTTCATCAGCTGCAGCATTAAGATTGGAAGCTATGAGCTGCGAAGTAATTCCCGGACCATGTAGCTTTTTCATAAGCCAGTCTTTTGATGCAATTACCTCGTGTATCTTCATCATCACGTAGACTGCACCATACGAATACCGCTGACTGCACGATGATACCACCAGATCCATTGCCAATGTTATCAGGCACTCCTAGGATTCGTGGCCAGCACATCAGAATGTTCATCAAGATTCGGGATCCAGCTTCGCGCGAGTAGCCATCAAACTTGATCTCAAGGACGTCGGCAAGTCCTGGGAACTTGAAGTCGTGCGTACCAATACGGCGAGACGGTCAGAAGCGAGTCAAGGTCATGCAGTATGGGACCACTTCTCGATCCTATTCCTGAGGACGTTGATTTTGTGCAAGGCGAAAGGCTATTCCTCGTCTGCAAGGTCCAGGAGCTGTTGGGCACGGCTGATAACAGCGGCAACTGTTTCGCTTGAGCTGTCCACGCCGGTTTCGGATGACTTCGTATGTTCGTGATGAGCCGTGGAAGTGCAAAGAAGATCTGCATATAGAGCTTGTGTAGGTACAACAGCTTCGGCGGTATATGGCGCAAAGGCTCGATCGTATGCCAGTGGTCGTCTTCGAAAGGTGATGGAAGGCCAGATGCAATTGGAACGTGAAAGCCTCGCACGCAGACCATGTTTACCAATGCTCGGGTCAATTCGCTGTGATGATCGGCGCGCGGTCGTTGTAGCAGGATGTTCCAGAGATCGTCAACACTGATTAATACGCCCAAAATATGTGAGGGGTCTGCCTCAACAGCTTTAATGTGCTGCGCGCAGACCTCATCCCCGATCCCAGTGTGCAGAGTCTCAGCCCTGACGAAGTCGCCAAACGACATGACACAGATTGCAAGCATGATTTGGTCGCTCAGCGCTGTGATCGCATCTCGCAGTCTCTGCTGCAAGCAACATATGGCTCTTCCATAGCTGCAAGCAATACGATCCTCCGCAGACGGAGTCCTTGAGCTTGGTGGCAAGGTGCAGTAGTTGATGATATCGCACAAGGCTTGAACACTAGCATCGATAGCTAAGTCATACCCGACTCTGGTTGGGATGAGGCTTGTTCATGACAAGTTCAGATGCACAGCGCTGATGATGGCTCCAGCTTTGTTCGATAGGGCAAGCTCGGGGCATAATGGGCGGTAGTACATAAAGCCCTGCGGAGGATCGTTGTCTTTCGAGTACACCATTGACTCTTCGGAAGTCGATGGGCCATGTTTTTTTTCATACCTGCTGCTGTGGGCGAGCATTCATCAGTCTTTTGTGGAAAGCCAATGGTTCTTGGAAACTGCATGTTGATAGCTCGCGCATAGCTCTCCAATATTCCACATCTGAAAAAAAGAAAGCCCGTCCGTCAAGAGTATTAACAGGATTCTGCTTGAAAACGACGGAAAAGTTTGGTTAGTGGTGAGAAGGGCAGATGGCCAAGCTCTAGTCCTTCAGCCGCAGCTGATGAGATGAACTGTGAAAACGTCAATTGAAGGCTCAGATCGGTATCTTCCAATAGTACCTGGCAGATTGGGGCATGTCCTTGTGCGGTCTGTGTTCCATTGCAGAAAGTCATCGAGGGAAAAGCACGAAAGCGGTTGTGGCGTACACAGCCTTGTTCCGAACCGAAACAGATAGCCATGACAGGTACAGATTGCGTCTGCCTCACTCCAGATCAAGTAACTTCATCTCCTCCAATGGTGCCGGCCGGCTGTCGTTGGAACTTGCTTTTCCGTTTCACGTCTCTATCATTGAGGCCTAGAGCTAGATCTTTCACACGAAGTTCTTACTCTTCTCTTCGCTCTCGGCCATTCATTCATCTTTCTCCTAGATATAGCCCTTCAACACAGCAGCCTCAGCATTCAGAATACTGCTTCCCGCCGCACCAATCACAGTATTATGACTGAGTGCCACAAACTTGATATCAAAAATGCCACTCTCATCCTCCCGGACTCTTCCCACGCTGACCGCATAACCCCTCTCCAGCTCTCTATCCAGTCTCGGTTGTGGTCGATCAGGCTCGTCGAACACCACGATAGCCTGACTAGGTGCACTCGGACATGCCAATTTCTGAGCATCAGAAGTGTATCCTCTCAGCGCAGCAATAACTTCTTGAGCCGAAGGAGGTGGCTGCTTCTCGAACTTCAAGCTCACGCATGCGGTGTGTCCGTCCAGGACAGGGACACGATTGCACGCTGCTGAGATGCGGAGAGCGGATTGTTCTTCGAAAGCGTTCTTGTCCGAATTGATGCCTCCCAAGATCTTCCGTGCTTCAGTTTCGAGTTTGTCTTCTTCGCCTGAAATGAATGGGACAACATTGTCAACAATGTCCATGCTGCTTACTCCTGGGTATCCTGCTCCCGAAACCGCCTGCATCGTGACCACTGAAACCGTATTGATCGGTCCGAATTTTGCTTGTAGAGCCGCGAAAGGAATGACGATCCCAATGACCGCGCAATTCGAATTGCACACCAGGAATCCCTTCTCAAGCTTATGCTCTTTCCTTTGATGCGGAATCAAATCGAGGTGAGGAAGATTGACAGTCGGCACGACGAGCGGGACAAGAGGATCTCGGCGGTAATTCTTCGCGTTGGAGAAAGTCGGGATATTGGCTTTGAGGAAAGCCATCTCTACGCCTCGTCAGTTTTCATACCACAAAGTACGTCTTTTCTGTCGCCTTCTTTACCTGTATCACCAGCAACATCACTATCCAACCCACTAAACACGATATCCACCTCATCCTTGAATTCTTCAGGCGTACAATTCTTCACAACCAAATCTCCCAGTTCCTTGCTCATAGGCATGGCCTGTTTCCATTTCACCGCATCCTTATACTTCTTGCCGGCACTGCGAGGAGAGGCGCCCACGGCGGTGAGTTTGAAGTGAGGATGTAAAGCTAACAACAGAATGAAGCGTTGGCCTACGCTGCCGGTTGCGCCGAGGACACCTAAAAGAAAGAAGAGGTCAGGCTGGGGGTCTCAATGCATTCGACGTTGGAGGGACTCACTAACCGCACCTTTTCGCAGGAAACTTGTTGGTCAATTCGGCCATTCTGACTTCCGTCGCGTGGCCTTGTCCGTGAATGGTATGTTTGGCCGTTTCCATTCGAGAGAGGAAATGCTTCTTGTGGGTGGAGTATGATCAATGCATTGCTTCTGTGGGAGAAATTCGGGAAGCACTGTTTTCGTGTGACGCATTTTTGTTTGGCTCGCTTTCGGATTTGCCGGGCACTATCGGCGCAGCACTACCATTATCGAGACGCCATAATGCGCCAGATCATCTATCATACAATATGCATGCAAAATCGCCCATCTTCGACGTCATCCAAGCCACCTCTCTATCCTCTCTCGGACTTTCATCCACAGTCCATTCTCATCCCGCTCCTTCATAACTTCTTCCATGCTCCGAATGCTGTCAACTGGTCTTTGTTCGGCAATCTGTTCCGCAGAGAACCAGCTTCCATGTAGACCGTAAGGCACTCGCTGCGGAAGATGAACCCTCGCAATCACATCTCGCATGTTTTTCGCATTTACGATCCAGAGTTCCGACTTGGCCCGCTTGTCGTTCGACGCATCGTCGGGCACCTCCCCGGATGCTAGTAATTGCGTCTCGTCGAAAGCGTAGAACAGCAGATACCCGTCGTCTTCGTCAAGTGGCTCGTCGTTCAGCTGGCGTTCGTGTGCACTTCGCTCTCGAGGAACAAATCTTGGCTCTTGAGCGAACCAGCCTGCTGGCATGCGGAAGACTCTGATCGGATCTCGAGGATCTCGAGAGATGAGCACCTGAGACATAGTTCGCCCGTCCACCACACCTGTGACACTCCTTGGTGGAAGTGTTCGTCCTCGCTGGATCAGCTTCGCGGCATCAATCTTGACGAGTGCATCGATCTTGGTTGCCTTTCCAAGAGCGCTACCAAAGTCGGTTGTGGTGGTCGAGCAGCCATAAACGTATCGCGCGTGTGACATCTCGAGGTCGGGTCGTACGGATGGGAATTCGAATGGGACGGCGCTGAGGGCCCATTGGTGAGAGATTGCACCTGAAGCAAGATCGAAGTTGTAATAGTAGAGCCGGCACTGCTCTTCAGCGAACGGATCTTTCAGCAGGTGCTCTTCCAGGGACGGCACCCTAAGAAGCGGCTCCTTCTCATCATATGACTCCACAAAGGATGCATCAACCTCAGGATCATATTTCGAGAAAAAGGGCATTTTTCTGTGCTTTGCCTCTGACTCTTGCAACGCTTTTGCTTGCGGTGGCACTGGCGGTGCCATGTTGCCAGCTGCGTAAACCAGAGTCGCAGATGTGAGTCGACATGCAAGCATGCTGACCGAAGTGGTGCTGCCATCGAGTGCCCTTTCGTCCCATGTGTTGGCTGTGTGGAAGATGCAGCAGGCGTTCGTCTCGAACCACTTCGTCTGCTTCGGGTCCCGACGAGGGAAAACACCAAATCGTGATGGTCGATCCGGATTGTAAGCGACTGGCGGCAGTCCTTTGAGCTGGTTGAGAGGGTCGAGCGAAAGTGGGAGGTCCATGATTACGGTGTGGGCTGAAGAGACGCCAAAGTCGTGCATCATCTTTGCACTCTTGATGCCTGGAACGCCAACGTTCAACATCTTTCTGGTAGGTGGCGCTGCTCCTTCTTCTTCTGCTCGAGCAGTCTGCGGAATTATGCTGTACTGCACATACGGCGGCGCAAAGCTGGAGTGAAACATCAACATCTCCTTCGTCTTTGGGTCAACTTTGGGATGTGCTGTTGTCCATTCGCGCATGAAGCTGATCAAACCGCTGTTCTCTCCCAACACAGCTTCCTTCTCTTCAGACTCTCTCGCCGGCTCCCCTTCTGCCACAGCTCCATTGAACCAGCCAACAGTCTCCAAGCCAGGAAGCTGTATTCGCATTGGCGGGCCACTCTCACATAATGCCATTGCTCTTCCGTCGTGGTAGACGACATTCGTGTTTGCGACACTAATCTTCTTGATCTTCTGCCTGCTTCCGGGAAGGTGACTAAGAATGACCAAGAGGATGGTTCGTAAGATTCGCAACGTTACGAATATAAAGCTCGCAAGCGGATTGACCAGCGTAGCTACGCTCGGTAAGATTGGCACTACCAGCCTGCCATTGCTCTTGGCGTTTAGATAGAGATCAGTGAGGATGAATTGGTTCACAAACTCCGGCTTGATCTCGCCCGTCTCGTCATCTTTGCTGAACGACACGCCGGACAGCATGCCATCTCCATCGAACCAGTGTGCGTCTCGACCAAGGTCAGAGTTGGATACAGGATTGCTGCCGTTGCGGACGTACTCGCCGTCTGCAAGCTCTTCGGGTATTCGACCAGTGTATGTGCAAGGGGTGAGAGGTAATGTTTGTTGTATAGGGGCAAAGTTGCCGGATAGATATGGGTGTTTGGGTTGTGGTGTTCGTTCAATGTTCGTCGAGGGCGACCTCTTTCGCTTGCCCAGTGTACTCATCACTGTCGCCCCAATGCCGCCGCCGCCGCCGCCTCCCGCTTCCATGCTGACGTGCTGAAGGAGTGTGGCGGACAGTGGGCTCTTTCATGCAGATGGAGATGGTCAGCAGACTCTCTCACTGCTACAGTATCATTGCTTCTCGTCTTCCCCTCCAGCCTCCAGGCCTCTCTCCTGACCTCACACGAACCACCTTTCGATCCGCGTTCCCATGCCTTGGACCATGACGTCGAGCATGGTCAAGCTGGCAGCAAACCCCGCCCCGCTCCAAAGTCGATGATCATCGATGGGAAGAAGGTTCGGTTCGAAGCGGTCGTGCCTCGGTGCATTTGCGGCAGCGATAAAGAGCGGACTCAGCGGAGCGGGCATGCTTGAGGTTCAGATGAGCGTAAATTAATGCTGGTCCCAAGCGAGTGTCTGTTTGGCGACTTTGCTTGGCTGGCCTGAGCGTGGCCTCACATCACCGCGGGAGTCAGCGCAGCAGCAGCGATTGCAAGTTGCAACTGGTATTGGAGGTTGGATGTTGCTGGGCACCGCGAGGAAATAGGTTAATCGTCGCAGTCGCACTGTTTGCGCGTGCGGAGACAATGATTGTGATGCTGGCATTGTCGTAATACGCTGGTATGGCATGAAAGAGAGAAAGCACTCTACCGCACACTCGTTTCCGACATACACATTTCGAAGCTCTCGCGAGCCACCGCATATCATCATAATACTATTCGCCAGCATGCGTGCTTTCGAATATGCACTGGTGTAAGTTCACCTCGACACTCTTCACTCCAACCCATGCAGAGTGCCGACCATCACGCTCTACTGACACGCTTGTTTTGCATGTGAAGACACCTCACTTACACCATCCCGCCCGCCATCTTGCTGACCCTCCTCTACCTACCCCTCCTCACCCGCCTGGACCTCTACCGAATAGCCTTTCTCATCACCATCGCCGTCACTGCCACCATACCTTGGGATAGCTACCTCATACGGAACAACATCTGGTCCTATCCGGAAAATGTCATTGTCGGTCCCACCCTCTACTCGATTCCACTGGAAGAAGTATTCTTCTTCGTCATACAGACCTACAACACCTCGCTACTCTATCTGCTGTTCAGCAAACCCGTCTTGAAGGAGCTGTATTTGGTGAGGGAGGAACAAGGCAGGACAGGGCAGAAATGGAAGTACATCAAGCTCGGAGGGCAACTCGTGCTGGGCCTGGCGCTCAAGCAAGGAATCACGTATGTTGTGAGAGAGAACACGCAGAATACATACCTGGGTCTCATCCTCGTCTGGGCCTTGCCATTCCTCCTTCTGCTCTGGAGTCTCGCGTACCAATTCCTCGTCAATCTGCCATTCTACTGCACAGCACTTCCCATCGCATTACCAACCGTCTACCTCTGGATAGTGGACACATTGGCCTTGAAGAGAGGGACATGGGTGATTGAGCATGGTACAAAGACCGGTCTGACATTGTGGGAAGGACTGGAAATTGAGGAAGCTATTTTCTTCCTGCTCACCAACACCCTCATCGTCTGCGGATTGGTGGCATTCGACAACGCAATCGCAGTGCTCAATGCCTTTCCAGCCCACTTCGCTACAGTTCCGGAAATGCCAAGCCCCCTTCTCCTAGTCAAAGCACTCCTGCTGCCCGCTCGTGCCTACGATGACGATCGCATCTTTGGACTGCAACAAAGCGTGGACAGGCTGAAGAGAAAGAGCCGAAGCTTTTACCTGGCTTCCTCCACTTTTCAAGGCCGCTTGAGGATTGATCTGATCATACTCTACTCTTTCTGCAGGGTCGCAGACGATCTCATCGACAACGCGAAGGGCCAGAAGGAAGCGAGAGAATGGCTGGCGAAGCTGAAGAAATATCTTGACTTGTCGTATGCAATTGCAGAGCAGGACGCGCAAGGCAATGTCATTCAGAGCAAAGACGTGAATCGCGGGCAAGCAACGCTTTTCACCATGCACAACTTTCCTCCCGAAGCACAGTTGACTCTGCTCCTCCTGCCGACACAGCGACTCAGCAAGGAACCACTCTACGAATTGCTAAAAGGCTTCGAGATGGACCTTCAATTCGTAGACAAGAAAGAGAAGGGTTCAAGTTCCGGACCGATCAAGACCGAAGAAGATCTGGACCTGTACGGTGCCAGAGTTGCAGGCACTGTCGCATTACTTGTCATTCAGCTCGTACTCCATTACTACCCAGGGGCATCAGAAACCAAGGCTCGACAACTAATGTCTGCTGGTCACAAGATGGGCATCGCCCTGCAATATACCAATATTGCTCGCGATCTCGGCGTCGATGCGCAGATTGGTCGCTGCTACGTGCCACCTGGCTGGCTCAAGAAGGAGAAGCTCAGTCCTGAGGCCATGGTCGCCGGACTAATCACAACAGGCAAGGTGGATGACTTCTTTTTCAAGAGAATTGAGCTCATCCGCAGCCGCCTTCTCGATCGAGCCTTCTCCTTCTACGGAGAGTCGGTTGGCGCGATTGAAGAGCTTCCTCGCCCTGCACGAGCTCCTATGCGAGTGGCAGTGGATAGTTACATGCAGATTGGCAGAGAGCTTAGAAGACCTGGGTATGTGGTGAAAGCCGGACGCGCAACCGTACCAAAATGGAAAAGGGTATGGGTTGCTTGGAAGCGACTATTAGGTCCAGCGCCGAAGGAACAACAATAATCGTACATGATGTGATATAGATCTGCATTTAGCATAGCGATTGTGGTGGATTTGTTGCAACATATACCCTTCTCGCGAACTTTGGAGGCATTGAATGTTAGTAATATCCGAATCGTGCACTTCATATCATATCGATATCAATCGTGTTTTATATCAATTTGATGGGCGTTGAACAAGACCTCGCGCTAAATTTCGCTACCATCCGATCCGATCAGCGTCAATGCTTCATGCAGGTGCAGGTTAGGTCAGCCCACTTTCACATGCACATCTACTTCTCTCTTCCAACTCGCTTTCACGATGCAAACACGCACACCACACACGAATCACTACAATGGCGAAGTCCGGCCCAATGACCGCCATCGTCATCGGCGCAGGAGTCGGAGGAGTCTCAACAGCCGCCCGCCTAGCTAAAGCAGGCTTCAAAGTCACCGTTCTCGAAAAGAACTCCTTCACTGGAGGCCGCTGCAGTCTGATACACTACACCACAAACGATGCTTCTGCCACCTACCGCTTCGACCAAGGTCCCTCCCTCCTTCTCCTCCCTGGCCTCTTCCACCGCACCTTCCACGATCTCAACACAACCCTCGAAAACGAAGGCGTGACACTCCTGAAATGCGAACCAAACTACAACATCTGGTTCGGCGACGGCTCGAACTTCCAAATGTCCAGCGATTTAGCGCTCATGAAGACCGAAATCGAGAAATGGGAAGGGAAAGAAGGATACGAGCGATATCTACAATATCTGGGTGAAGCGCATAAACACTACGAACTTTCTGTGGAACACGTACTCCTGAAAAATTTCACGAGTTTGGGGAGTATGTTTCGGAAAGATTTCTTGATGAGGCTTTTTGAATTGCATCCTTTTGAGAGTATTTGGACGAGAGCGAGTAAATATTTTTGGACGGAGAGGCTGAGGAGGGTTTTTACTTTTGGGAGTATGTACATGGGTATGTCGCCTTTTGATGCTCCAGGGACGTATAGTTTGTTGCAGTACACCGAGTTGGCGGAGGGAATTTGGTATCCGGTTGGAGGGTTTCATAGGGTTGTTGAGGCGCTCGTGAAAGTTGGGGAGAGGTTGGGGGTGGAGTATAGATTGAATACGGCCGCGAAGAAGATTTTGCTGAGCGAGGATGGGAAGAAAGCGAAAGGGGTGGTGTTGGAGGATGGGAGGAAGTTAGAGGCGGATGTGGTGGTAAATAATTCGGATCTGGTTTATGCTTATGAGAATCTCTTGCCTGAGAGTGAGTACGCGGAGAGTTTGAAGAGCAGGCCGGGGAGTTGCAGTAGTATTTCTTTCTACTGGGCTTTGGATAGGAAAGTGAAAGAGTTGGGAGCACATAACATCTTCTTGGCTGACGAGTACCGGGAAAGCTTCGACAGCATCTTCAAGAAACACTTGATTCCGGACGAACCGAGTTTCTACGTCAACGTTCCAAGCAGAGTGGACCCTACAGCAGCTCCCGAAGACAAAGACAGCATAGTCGTCCTCGTGCCCGTCGGTCATCTCGTCGAAGACGGAAAGGCCTCTCCACCAACTGCAAATGGCTCTACAACAAACGGCTCCATCCAATCCGCCTCCCCAAACTCCACAACAGGCATAACACCCACCGAAACCCAAGACTGGCCCGCCATGATCTCGCTCGCCCGAAAAACCATCCTCTCCACAATCGCCTCGCGAACAGGCGTCGACATATCCGCCTACATAATCCACGAAATCTCCAACGACCCTTCAACCTGGAAGTCAACATTCAACCTCGACCGAGGCGCAATTCTAGGACTCTCACATTCTTTCTTCAACGTCCTTTGCTTCAGACCTACGACACGTGCTAGACAACCGAGTCCCATGATGGACAAGTACCTCACGAAATTCGGGGTGCTGGGGCGTGTGGTTGAAGTTGTTATAGATTTGATTAGGAGGAGGGGGAGAGATGTTAAGGGATTGTATATGGTTGGTGCGAGTGCACATCCTGGGACCGGAGTGCCGATATGTTTGGCTGGGGGTGGGCTTGTTGCCAGGCAGATTTGCGAGGATTATGGTGTTGAGGTGCCATGGAAGGTGGATGATGAGATGAGTGTGAAGAGGGGTGGGAGATTGGATAAGATTGAAAGGCCGATATGGTTGGACAGTTGGGAGCAGTGGTGTTTGATCGTTTTTCTGGCTGCAGTTATACCTTGGTTGTTGATGTGGTTGTGGGGTAAGTAAGTAGTATAGTTGTTGCTGGTCTCCACCAACTTCTTCACACTCCCATCAACAAGGATTAGGCCAAGCCTTGCTGCCTGAGGGCCTGAATGGAGGTAGCTGGCCGACCACGTCCCAGCCACCTCAAATACCACGCATTGAATTCAGGTTGTACAGGAAAAAGCTCTCACCAGCGGGGCAAAAGTGGTGGCTCTCCTCTGATCAGCGGTCTTGGCTATTCTATGACATGACCTCGCCTTCGTCGCTCATCACAGCGCAGCGTGTACTGCTACGATGCACCTGACCAGAGAGGCAATCTGCGCGGGCAGCGACGCAGCGTGCTGGACTGCTGGTGTTGGCGGTGTGTAGACATGAGTTTTATACCAAGACTTCTGGCTCCTCGGCGGAGAGTTGCGGGAAGACGGCAAGGTGCATGCATCAAAGCTTGCGGATTCAGCGTGCACGTGAGACAGTACGACGGTCGGAGGGTATGAAGAATGAAGAATGTTGATGCGGTGGCACGGCGTGAGATTATTGAAATTTGACGCCACCATCGACGACCGCACGGACTGCAGTCCGCTGTATTGTCCTGCAAGTCGAGTCACTCACCGACACAGCAAGAGAGCTCACAACGAACGAAGTCTTGTTTGACGTCCGAGACTCCGAGGAGCGGCAGCGGGACGACCTCCATCATGATGAAGTCGGTACAAAATTGTACTACAGAATGTCGCAGTCATCACGCGTTGGCGCCTGTCCACTTGCGGTTGCTATGGCCGTACCGCCACCAAGCTTTCTCTTGGTCCTCTAGATCCGTAGCCTTCGCGTCGATCATCGATGCTTGTCGTCGAAATTTTTTGGCTTGAAGGAACACAAGCAGAGGGAATCCGACGTTAGAGTTGATCCTAGCGCGAGCTGGTGACCTCAGCGCATCAAGCAGAGGCAGAGCTATCGCTATCGCTGTCGATCTCATCTCCCTCACATCATCATGGAGTTTTGCAAAGCGCCTCATCAATACCATCAGACCATGGTCCAAATTAGAGCATTCTGGGCAGAGTCCACAGGCGCGGAAGATGTGGCTTTGCATTCCTGAAGAGCGATAGGAATGGTGTCTTCAACGACAATGCTTAATAATGCTTGATAAGTTCCGCAGTACATCCAACAACGCATGACCGCTGCAGCCGCGAGAGCTCCGTATAAGGTTGTGATCATGAAAGATTGGCTCATGGCACGCGTGGTTGGCGTGTGCGGAAGCTACTGGCAAGCACCGGCAAGGAGTTTACAGACTGCTAGCTCCCACGGCAAGGCATCGCGAGGCTCGAGCTGTACTGATCTTGTACGTCATGCTTTGTGAGTGAGAGGTCTGTGTCTCCGTCGTGTCTCTCAAAAAGGCCCTGAGGTCGCGCACCTTGCTTCCGCACAGATTTCCACATCCATCACTCCAAGTGTACTCCCCAGACAGAACAGTCTCATCAGTCGACATGGGCAATCAAGCTCTTCAGGTCAACGGTATGTCCTGCTCGCATCAGCGTGAAATGGATGCTGACACATATTCCAGGCGCTCGGGTCAATGGCGGCTTCGCTCAGATCGCCATTACCACTCGTGGTAGCGATTGGTACTGGACAGTCTGCGCAGTCATGACTGCCGCTACCTTTGCCTTCATCGGTCTTTCCCTCACCAAACCACGACAGGACCGCATTTTCCACTACATCACCGCTGGTGTGACGATGGTCGCAGCCATCGCCTACTTCACCATGGGCTCACACTTGGGTTTCACCCCAATCGATGTCGAGTTCGAGCGCAGCAACCCAAAGGTCGCCGGTGTCAACCGTGAGATCTACTACGTTCGATACATCGATTGGTTCATCACCACTCCACTTCTGCTCACGGACTTGATGCTTACAGCCGCCATGCCATGGCCAACCACCGCTTGGGTCATCCTCGTCGACGAAGTTATGATCGTTACAGGTCTCGTTGGTGCGCTTGTCTCGTCAAGCTACAAGTGGGGATACTTCGTCTTCGGCTGCGCTGCTCTCGTCTGGCTCGTCTACGTCCTTGTCTGGGAGGCTCGCAAGCACGCCTACGGGGTCAGCTCTGATGCTGGAAAAGCCTTCATGTACTGCGGCTCCCTCACCGCTTTCCTGTGGACTCTTTACCCAATTGCTTGGGGTGTATCTGAGGGTGGTAACGTCATCCCTCCAGACTCGGAGGCTATTTTCTACGGTATTCTCGATATCCTCGCCAAGCCAGGCTTCGGTGCTCTGCTTATGTGGGGACACCGCAACATCAGCCCAGCTCAGCTCGGTCTCGCCATCCGCGACTACGATGGTACTGACCCAGTCATCCATGAGAAGCACCACGGAAATCACGTCACCAACAACTCCAACGGTGTCACAAATGGCCATGGCAACGGCGTGACCAACGGCACCAACGGTGTTCCAGTGAATGAGACCGTCTAAACAGATACTTCAGTGCATTGAAGGGCATCAATTGCAGCCAGCTGCTGTGAGCCTGCACTCATGCTAGGCGTGGATGAAGAAGGAGGGTGCACTCTGCCCACGGGGCTAGGTGCTTGGCGCTTTGCTTTGAAGATATCCCGGCCTGCGATGATTCACGTGAAATGACTGTAACGTCGACGAGATCGGTGTTTGTTACTTTACCTATCTATTTAATCTCTCCACGATACTTAATATCTCCCGCAACGTTTAACTTCTTTTGCCTGTCGATAATGGAAGTGGGAAAAAAGTCACACTCGACAGGAAAGAACATGATCATGTTCGTGGAAGGAGAGACGGTGGACCTTGCTACTACTCCACGCCTACAGCCCTCCTCCACCGCCTCAGGATAATATCTTCGTTGCCCACATCTAATCTTCTACTCTAAGTGCGCCGCAAAGCTTGTCATCAAGTCTCTCCTGCCCTATATTGTGATCACGCATCCTTTCTGGATGTCGTTGCGCCTCTTGGAAAGCACGCCACGTGGTTGATTGCAACCCGAGATAGCAACAGAGAAACAGATAGTACAGACCTGCTTGCTTGCCCTCACTTCACTTTCACTCGTTTCAGCACACTGGACACCGTATTCCTGGACCCTACCATTGGCACCAACTGCTCCAACGCGAAAGTATTGACTTCAGGACGAGTTTCGCGAGCGCACCTTCTACAACCATCTCGAATGCTTCGGAGCGAGGAACAATGTCGACCTGAACAGATCCTGGCGTTTGCGATCTTAACGACCCATATAGAGAGTACTGTGCCCACATAGCATGGTGTCGCCATACTTCCCGCTCGTCGACATCGACGGCGGACTGTACTATCCGAAGCCGTACTCTGAAGCGCGTCTTACGAGTACGATCAGATATGGCATGCTTCCAATAGCTCTCCTGGCCACCTTATCCGTGGGAAGTACCATCACACTCATCGCATTCATCGTGAGCCGCTTCATAACCTGGAAAAGGCATTACCGCACCTTTGTTGGCTACAATCATTATGTTGTCTTGGTACTCAACCTCTTGATCGCGGATCTTCAGCAGAGCATGGCTTTTTTGATAGAATGGCATTGGTTCAGGAAGAATCAGATATTGGCTCCTTCGACTGCATGCTTTGCTCAGGGCTGGTTGCTTCATGCAGGAGACGTTAGTAGGTAGGTGCATAGCTGGAACCGTAGTGCGGGAGAACATTGGCTTACCATGATTGTGAATGAAGTGGCTTCTTCGTCCTGGCTATTGCAGTCCACACCCACTACACTGCCGTTTACGGTCGACGCGTCGGCAACAAAAAATTCGCAGCCTACATCGTTTTCATCTGGATGCTGGTCTACTTTCTCACCGGCATTGGTGTTGGGCTTCGAGGACACGACTTCTACTTCACCGCCGCGGGAGCATGGTGCTGGGTGCGTAGCAGGTCATAAGCGTTCCGAACACTTCTTGCAGATACTGACGGCGCCTCAGGTTTCACCTGCTTTCGAGGTTGAGCGTCTCTGGTGCCACTACATGTGGATTTTCATCGTCGAATTTGGGACCATTGCGATATACTTCATGACCTTTCTTGCGCTACGAAAGAAGACGTCCCAGCTCTTGGTCGGCGGGCAAATTCCAAAGAACAGCCCAAATGCAGCTACCATCAAAGCAGTGAATCGCATCACAATGCTCATGACGCTGTACCCTCTGGTCTATGTTGTCCTCACACTACCACTCTCTGCTGGTAAGTGCGTTGACGAAGGCCTTTTGGTGATGTACTGACATGTCACAGGACGCATGTGGTCTATGTCGCACGGCAGCAAACCGACGAGTGACCTTTTCTCCTGTAGTGCGGGCGCACTACTGACATCATGCGGCTGGGTGGACTCACTACTATACACCTTGACTCGAAAGCGACTGCTCAAAGACTCGATGCCAGGCAGCTTCAGAAGGACCACCGACGGAAATTGGGAAACAGATGGTCTTGGAGGCGCTGGAATAACACACGCGCAGACAGTGACGGTCGAAGAAGGCGCGATAGTCGATCTTGATGTGATGACTTCTGGCAAACGTGGTGTGCGGTTGCCCAGCGCGGTGTCCGAAAGGTCTCCATCAGCGGGTGGCAGTATAGATCCAATTCTATTAATCAATGGGTTGGGAGACAAACTTAATGGTACTGCTAAGACCGAAATAACAGTTGGTCATAGGGAGATCTCCGAGGCAGAGAGGTGTGAGCTGGAAGCACCGCATCCTGCGAAGTGGCGAGAGAATCGCAAGAGCCGGAAATGCTCAGAATAGCGCACCGGAGAGTTGCGCCATATGCTGCACCTTACTTCAGGTAAGGTATCTGATCGTCCAGCTTGGTATTTATGAATAATCACTACCCCTGCTGAAGACCTTGGCATTTCCATCTCGTTGAACCAGATACAGTAACTCGGCCTCCTTGGTATCTATTTCGTGCTCGTCAAGATCGTAAATTTCTCCACCTTTCGTGATACGCAGAACTCCACTAATATCCTTCGCGGCTCCAGTGTCCAGTTCTCGAACACTCAGAACCAATCGTGCTGCGTGTGCCTGAGCCGTCACAAATGCGGCGGTTTCTGCTTCGATCGGCGTAGATGGTGACTCTCCTGTGGCAGACGATACGAGAGGTTGGTCTGCTGAACATGTGACAATGGTCGAGTAGACGTGACTCCGCAGGCGAAGAAGCAAGGGATTGAGCTCGAGCGTCGTTGTTGAGGCTGTGGCAAGGAGGATATCCGGATTATCCAGGACCAGAAGGACTTTCCGATCGGCTGCCTGGTTGAGACTCGAAAGTGCTTCCGTGATTCGCTTCTCGGAATCTGCAATGGTGATGCTCGGGTTGCTGAAGCAGTCTATGAAGGCGAATTGGTTGGCTTGGCTCAGTTTGGAGATATCAAGACCCTAGAGGAGATGGATGAGTGAGTGTTCAAGGCGTTTTGAGATGGGATACAAGTCTTACGGTTCCACGTCTGATGTCTGTCTTCCAGAAGGCGAGATCACGCATCCAGCTTACGAGTAGGATGGACACCTGCTCTTCTGCTTCTGGGCCATGTTCATCTTGGCTCAAGGCGCGGCTAATGAAGCGTGTGGTGAGCCAGTTGACGCTGCATGCAAGCGTGGAGGTCAAGAGGATCAGAGAAGCGGGTGGTGGCAGTGTCAGATATGATTCAAGGGCGGATGGCAGGCTTCGTGAGGTCATGTTCCAGTTGGGCGGTCATCGAATCGCTCGTGTCTTGTCCGATTTCTTTGACTTGACTCGGACCGAGCAAAGTCCGATGTAGAACACCAACACCCGAACAATGCTCATCTGCCTCCACCACACCAGCATCCAACATCACCCGCGCACTGTTCGCTGCGTCAATTCGAGAACAGCATGCTTACTGCCTTTACCCGGCAAAAGACCCGTAACGCAAGGTCAAAACGGTCACCAAATGGCAGCACGTTGACTGAGATAGCCGCCTCGATAGGCCGCAACCCGTGCAGCGTGTGGTATTTGCTGCGAAACCATGGCATCCGGTTTGTTCGGAATGAGACCACGACGGAGAGACGATCTTGGTCGCCTGAAGACATGCTATCTTACTGAAAGAGCTCAGAGCACGCAAAATTCGCTATCGAGACATACACAGAAGAAGAAGATGCAATGATCGCAGGACTCAAAAGCAGCCGGAAAACGTTGGCACGAGATGGTCGAGTATCTTCCGGGACGCAGTAGCCGTGCCATCGCGGGTCAATGAAACCATCCGACACATGACAACAGAGGATACTGCGCATTGATCAGTTCATCCCAGGAGCGTCACCCTTATATCGAATTTGAAGGTTCCAACTCTCCGCCTTCAAATGGGCGACCAGGCTTGCAAGATATGGTCAAGAGGCCGTCGTATGCACTCTGCATCTTGCTACAATGAATCATATCCAACGAGGAAGTCGCAGCTCAGTAGAACTAGAAATTCGAGTTGCCCAACGAGCACTTCGTTCAGTCTTTGCGAGTTGGCCATGCCGATCAATCATGGGTCAAGGCGCTCGGTAGCAGGAGCAGCCTGGGTAATATGGACCGCAGAATCTCATGTCTTGAGTGCTGGGTGCAAGTCATTCGACCATTATTTGCCTGCTCGCTCAGTCCCATCGTTCGTGGTCGAACCGGACATTCGATGTCTCATCTAGATAACTATGCAAAGTCTGACAGGTGATGGAAGTGTTCATATACTGTACGGATAAGTCGGTTGGAAATGATAAGATCTACTCCGTACAGATGCTTTCGACAAGGATTCTCCTAGATTTGAGCCCGACCAGGTTGCAGAGCCGCGAAACTTGATGCGCATCTTTTTCAACGAGGCTAGACATGCTCAAAATGCCTCGAGACGGCTACCTACGAGGACCGTCATCTTGTGTCTTCCGATGTCACTCGTCAATTCTGGTCAGAACAGCCTCGTCGTCGACACTTCTCGTGCATAGCGACACGGAGTTCTCTTCCCTTTTGCAGGGATCTCGGCACTCTAAATAAGTGCCGCATGCCAACTTCGCCTTCGATTCTCGACTGTCTTCTGTCGAACTTCAGCGTTACTGACCGCAGTCGCTCATTACACTTATTCTGGCCCTGGATTCAATTTCCTTAGATGTCGAGCATGTTCACGATACTGCCTCTTCTCGCCATGGCTGGCATAGCCACCGCCGGTCATCTTCCTGCTCAGAGGATCTATCAGGGCTTCAACAGTGGCAATATGCTGATGAATTACGCCGCAAAGAATGAATCGGATTTTCGGAAGGAATTCGAGATCATGCAATCTCTCCCTAACTCACCTGGCTTCTTCAATGCCGTCCGCCTCTACACCAATATCCAGGGCTATCCAAAAACTCCAAGTGAGCCACTCTCAGCATTTCAGGCTGCCATAGACACGAACACGAGCCTTCTGCTAGGCATTTGGTGCTCCGGAACGACGAATATCACCTTCGAACTGGACGCGATGATCAGGGCCATCGACACATATGGTCAAAAGCTTGCCGATCTCGTTATTGCAATCTCTGTGGGAAGTGAGGACCTGTATCGAACGTCGGAGAAGGGCATCGAGCAGGAAGCGGGAATTGGTACATATCCTGCAAATCTCACTGGCTTCATCAAAGACACGCGTGAGAGAATTAAAGGCACTCTTTTGGCAGACAAACCAATAGGCCATGTCGACACATGGCTTTCCTGGATGAACACGTCTAACTCGGAGGTGACCGAAGCAGTGGATTGGATCGGTGTCGATATCTACCCCTTCTTCGAGAAAGACCCCGAAGTCCGCAAATTCATCCCGGGCAACCTTTCCAACACGATCGACAATGCAGTAACACTCTTCGATGCTTTGTATGAAGTGACGCTGAATGCTTCAAAAGGCAAGCCGGTCTGGATCACCGAGACAGGATGGCCCTATGCAAACAACGGCAAACCTTGGGGCCAGGCGAAAGCTTCAGTTGCGAATCAGCAGACATATTGGCAGGAGATTGGTTGTAGCAAGCTATTTGGGCGTGTAAACACTTTCTGGTACACGTTGAGAGATGGCAATCCGGGGAGCAATATCACTTTTGCTGTTGTCGCTGATAATATGGACCTTGGGCCAAGATTTGACCTGGCTTGCCCTGCTGGCTCTGGTGCGCCTGCTACTATCAATTGCAGCAAAGACAAGGATTCATCATCTGCAGGATAGTGAAGCTACGAGGCCTAGTTGCCTTTGCTCGGTAATAGGTCCTCCGCATTGACGACAAGATGCTAGAACGAAAACTCCAATGTCACCATTGATATGCATCATGAGAATTCAATCTCCTGAACAGTCAGGAGCCGCTCTCTATGCTTTGCTGAAGTCAATCACAACACGACCTGCGACCTCACCTCTTTTCAACTGCTGCACACTCTCCGGCCAAGCACTTAATCCCCGAACTTCCTGGATTGGCTTGAGTAGTCCTCTCCTTGCATACTCAAGCGCAGCTGCCGTATCCTCCATGGTTCCTACAATACTGCCTTGTATCCGCATCTTCTTGAGTGCAAGCCAGGTCGGTGATGCACCCATGATAACGTTCTGATCAGCCGGAGGTAGACCAATGCACATGATGATCGCACCGACTCTGTCGCCGCAAAAGCTAACAGCGTCTACTTTCGTTAGTCTCTGCAACTGTCCCAAAGCTGCATTGGGGTTTTGGGTACCTTTGTATGACTGCCAAGCAGTTACAAGTACACCATGCGCACCAATACCATCTGTGAGCTTTTTGATGCGTCCCGGAATATCCTGTTCCGCCTTGAAATCGATGAAATCTTCAGCACCGAGACGAAGTGCTAATTCTTTCTTCGTAGGACCACTGTCAACAACAATCGCTCTCATTCCCATGGCTCTACTCGGTCTGTCAGCATCTACTTTTCTTACAAGTCACTGACCACACTCACCTCGCCAGTTGTACTCCTTGCAAACCCACCCCTCCGCCGCCACCAGGAAACACCAACCAGTTTCCCGGCTTCAATCCCGAATCCTTCAAGGCTCGATGCATCGTCGAAGCGCTACACATGATTGGTGCTGCAACTTCGTCCGGGACCCCATCAGGGATCCTGGAAGTGTACAAAGCAGGACTGACAACGTATTCTTGATACGTGCCGGTGCACATGATGCCAGTGTGGGTGACTTTGCTGCAATACTGTTCTGATCCGGTCCAGCATTGTTCACAGTTGTGGCAGCAATCCCAGATGGGCTGCAGACGATGAAGTCAGAATATAGGTAGGCTGATAGCTTGGATGATGGGACTTTACCTTGATTCCAGCACGGTCTCCAATCTTCCAGTCTGTCACGCCTTCGCCGAGTTTGACGACGACACCCGCGCCCTGGGAAAATGATCGATCAACGAGCTTTTTTCCTATTTGAATGATTTTACTTTCCCAACTTACCTCATGACCCGGAGACCGTACACCAAGATCAGACATCCTGCCGAAGCCGAGATCGTGCAACATGTAATGTATATCGCTCCCGCATAGTCCCGTGCAGTTCAGCTTGACCAATACTTGTCCGGGGCCTGCTTTGCCTTAGTTCTGACCCAGCAACACTCTACCAAAGGATGGGGGTTTTTTGAGTTGTACCTGGTTCGGGAACATCGACTTCCTCAACTTGCAAGTGAAAGTCCGGGCCTTCATTAACCTACACGTGGATCGTCTTAGCTCGGCGGCAGTGATATAATACTTTTTTTGCAAGGTCAACGAACCACAACCGCAGCCTTACACTTCTGGGGAACGTCGAGTGTCGTCATGTTGGCTCTTAGACTTCGACAAGCAGGGGGGCACCTTGATGGCTCTATAGAATATACAGTACAACTTGAAATAAGATTCGGATTCGCTGTTGCAGTAATAATCGCACTCATCAATGTCAAAAGACATCTCTCCTCGACCTTCATGACCGAGCTCTGCAAATACCCTCGGTTCCTCCCAGCTCTATTAGCCCGACGCGATGCGGGGTGCATATCTTCGTTACAGATGATCCCAGCATAATGTGTAGTACATTGCATAGAGTCGTTCATAGAGCTCGCTTCGTTCACACGGACCTCACACGTTCCTCGCACGTGGGCATGTCGGCCGTAAGCAGAGCCGAGTCAAGCAAAGTTCATGCCATGCTGAGCTTATTTCCGCGGGTTCCGTACGATACGAGTACGCACGCCTTCGATTATTGCCCCTTCTCGGGGATCGCAGTGAGACTTGACTCCATCTCTTGCTCCTGCAGAGGTCTAACTAGACCCCGAGATCTTGACCTTATCCAATATTTTGCTCCACGAGGAGGGACACGAGGTACGTGGTGTTGTCTGCACAGCGACCCATCATTTTATTGATAATTGTGAAGCCAGAACTGTGATGTTGATCTGCCGGTTCAGGGCTGGGTCAATTTCGAATGTTGAATCAGGCCACGTCAATGATTGCTTCTCATTCGCGGCATTTGTGCAAGTATTTGCAAGGGTTGTTGGTTGGTACATATCTTGTCATTCGTCATCGTGGCAGTGAGCTTCGGTGGTTGCAAACTGCCACGACCTCATGTCAAATGGTAGGCCAATGAGTGAGGTGATTGTCGTGCGGCAACGAAAATGCATCGATGTCGAACTGGCTCCCGTCTTGAGAAAAATCGATCCCATAGTGCGACATCCAGTCCTCAGTGTGAGATACCTGGTTCATCAAGTGCTGTGTTTGAGCTGCGATCTCTTCGATGACGCCCGTCTGCGTTCCGATGTCGCCGTCGGTGGAGGAATCGTCGTCATCGAGGTCGGCTGCCACTGGAGTCTGAAGTGCTGTCACTGGATGTGCGTAGAATGGTATCAGCTCGTGTGTAACCATCTGATAGCTGTTGATATCGTTCCAGCTGTGCAGAAAGCCTTCCGACAGACAGTACAGCCCTGTCTGCCTGTTCACTTTATACATATCACGCAATTCGTACTGCCAGTCAAAGCGGAAGCTCTCGGCAAAGGCGATCGATGCTTTCCCGGCACATTTGGTAATTCCCTCCTTTAGGAGGTGATTGCGCACCTGAGGCCAGCCAAAGTAGTCAATAATTGGTGGGTGAGGTATGGCCGACTGCTGGTTCATGGTTTGCTTCATAAACGCCGCGGTCTCTCTGCGCTCCTGGTTCTTGGGTTGTATTTTGTACAGCAGATGGCATCTCATGCCCCAGAAGTGAGCGAGCCTCTCAATGGGCGCGGCTCGGTACCACAAGCCCTCGTCAAAGGCTCGTAGGAATCGCCAGACAATGTCAAAATGATGAACTCTCTCGGCGGCGTCCCAGCCATGGACGATGGCACGGCTTAGAATGTCCATGTCTTCTTCGATAGTCGACAGGTTGTCAGGAGTCTGTTCGACCTTGCTGATGGCCGCATTGACTCTTTGAAAGTAAGATGTGTCATCAGTCTCCTCACATAGCATGCTGATACCAAGCACGATGAGGTTGCGGGAGGCAGATGCCACCTTGGGTCGAGCCTTTTTGGGGCCCGACTCTATAGGCTTTGGTATTTCTGGAATCCATTGATCTTCGCTTGGAGAGTCCCAGTTTGTGGTAGATACAGGATCCGGAAAACTAGAGGAACTCTCAGCTGTAGATTCAGCTCTGCTTTCCGACTTCAATGCCTGTGTCTTCTCTGGCGACGAGCTCTGCTCAGACTTGCCAGCTTCTTGAACAAGTGACCGAATCTTGCCGACTAGACCTTGAAGCTTGTCGATTTCTTGCGCTTGCTGTGATGCATGCTGGGCCAAGTAGTTTGCTCGATTGTCTCCACTGCTTTCGCTTAGATCTGCCACAGTCTTCTCGAGATGAGCGATGTAGGCTTTCGTCTTCGCACGACTTGCTCTCTGAGCTTCACGGTCATGAGCTCTCTTCCTTTCAATCCTGCAGTTGCTCATGGCTTCACTATTTCGTCGCATTGTTGGTGCTCAGGAATGATGATGCGAACAGGCAAGCAGAAAGTTGAGAGGTCAAGAGTCGTCAACGGTAAATTCGGTAATCCAAGAACTGACATGCCTCGAGATCCAAGCAAAGTATAATCGCGGGGATGAAGACCAGGGTTAGATGTGGAGGCGGAGGAGGAGGATGAAGAGGCAACTATCGGATCGGCTCAGGCAGGGATGCGAAATATTCTATTGGACAAAGGACGAGTGGAAGCCGAAACATCGCCTTGATATCCCCATGGGCCATATTGAAGGGCCTGAGAAAGGAACAAGTAGTGCTGACTTGTGCTGTGCATCGGACCAGTCAGCAGGGATCGCACGGCTGCATTATTAGAACGGCCCAGGGTCGAGAAGCACAAAAAATTGTTCTCGGATCGTGTGAGAACCGCGTAGTTGTATAGAACTACAGGCTTAGGCGATGGGGTTATGCCTCGGGTATCAAGCTTCGTTTCTCCCAAGCATCAGAAAGTGCCTAGGAGACTTCCAGCTGCTGTCGTCAATCAAGTCAGCAAAAGAACAATGTGATGGTGATGATGGGGTTGTTACGGCCGTTTAGCATATGATACCAGCGAGCATGACAGCATGTTCGGCTCCGCACTCGTTCGGATCTTGTTACCCAAGGTTACAATGTGCCAATGTGGTCCACCCCGCTAGGATGACCCTCTTCAACGCCGTCTGATCCCGGGAGACATACATCTTTAATTCTGGAAGAAGACAAATATCCGTCGAATGAGCTGTATCTTGACGTTACCGACGACATTGCTGCTGCCAGAGTATCATAAGAAACAGAAGCATGTCTGATGAGAGCATTGGGTCTGCTGCCAAGGGATTGAAACCCTGCAAGAGGTACATTGCCACACACGATGCCAGCGGACGGAGCGTGTACGCCGGATCTCCAGAGCAAGTGTTCCATGCTATTGAGGGTGTCGGCGGCATGGCACGGTCGTACAGCGTGAGCTCTGTTCCTGCCGTTCTCGAACACGGCGCCGATATCAAGGCATACCAGGCTGAGGATGGTGTTGCAAGTTTCCGGCGTCGCGAGATTGTTCTTCCTCAGCCTGGCGCCAATTTGCTGGTCATCGATCTGGAGCCCGGCGGAGTCAGCATGATGGTTCGTGCAGCCTTCAAGGCATGTTATTCATACTTTGCTCATCAACTCGCTAGCATCGGACCGTATCAATCGATTTCTCCATCTGCTGCGTGGGCGAGATTGACCATGAATTGGACAGTGGCGAAAAAGTTCGTTTGCACCCTGGAGTGAGTACAATTTCGGAGGCGTGAGGAGCGTAGAATATCCTCGACCACATAACTAAGTTTTCAAAGGACCACATCGTGCAGCGAGGGACAAACCATCGCTGGTCCAATGCATCGAAGGACAAGCCTGCTCGATTCGTTGCCTGTACTTTGCCATGTGTTCCCTTCGACATTGCAGGCCAAGAGTTGAAAGAGGTGCATGTTCCAAACACGCCACGATCCAAGATATAAGGCGTATGAATGTCGTGCGAATAGTGTCGACGACGACGTGAGTCGTCGCTGTCGATGTCGCGCCAGCGAAGATTCTGCCGTATTTGCCGCTCGCATAGTCGTCCTTTTGCTTCATAGAATAATTCTACCCCTGTCACAGCCTTCGAATCAAGATGTCATAGCGATGCGCATCGTGCATTCCTTTATGGGTACATAGGATATGTATGCGGCCGTCGACGTCATCACGATAAATCAACAGAACTGATCGGAATCTATTTAAAAGACAATTCAAAGTACTGCACCGATCCCATACAGAAGCAGAAAGTCCCACCATGACTCTGAATCAACCACGAACACTCAAAGGCAAAGTGTACGACTCTAGCACCTACGCAGACATCGGCTGTTGGTTGACACATATCTTGTAGAGCCATCGTGACAGGCGCAAGTCGCGGAATTGGAGAAGCCATAGCTCTCGACTTGGGAGCGAGAGGGGCCAAAGTGGTCTTGACATACTCTAGCGACAGATCTCGGGAAGCTGCCAACAAAACGATAGCTCGAATCGAATCAGAAGGCAGCAGCGCAGCCATTGGGGTTCAATGCAATCTAAAAGATGTCGAAGCTCCGAAGCAGATTGTTGACGAAACCATCAAAGCATTCGGATCTCACATCGACATCTTGATCAATAACGCCGCTGTTATCTCGGGAAGCTATGTGGCAGACATCACACCCGAACACTTCGACGAAGTCTTTCATGTGAATGTCAGAGCGCCACTTCTCATGGTGCAAGCAGTCCTCCCTTATCTTCGCAAGCCAGGTCGCATCGTCAACATCAGCTCAGTCGGTAGTCGGGCAGGCTATCCTTCGACAGGAACCTACGCCGCAAGCAAAGCTGCTCTAGAAGGGTTCACGAGAAATTGGGCAGCGGAGCTAGGCAAAGATGGAACGACTGTGAATGCCGTCAATCCAGGTCCTGTAACGAGCGAGATGCTTGACCAAGTCGATCCTAAGATCGTGGAAGCACAAACGAAAGCTACGCTAGTTGATCAGAGAGTCGGCAGACCGGAGGAAATTGCTGAAATCGTCGGGTTCCTGGCCGAGCCGAGGAGCTCATGGGTACGTCTGTTCTTTGACATTTCCTGCTGATGACTGACCCAGCGTCCAGGTATCCGGTCAGTGCATAAGTGCCAGCGGCGGCTTCCACCAGTACTAGACACCAACAAGAACAAGCAGAGAATCGACAGCGAAGTTGATGCAGCGTTCGTCGAAGCTTCATGGTGTTGATGGCAGTAGCACAGCACCGCTTGGTAGGCAGAGCATGGTAACTGCCATAGGAATTGCTCCCAAAAGGTTGAGCCTGTTTGTCTCGGAAACAGTTGACGCTACCAAATCACTTTCCCACAGCTGTACTCCTCACATCTCGCTCTATCGTCAGCGACAGTCAAATTGAAAGGATCTGCCAAGCGCCACTGTTGAATTCCTAAGACATCACTCACTCACTACCTTCCTCGCCCCGTTTCCACAACCTGCCCCGGCCTCACTTACTCCTCTCATGACGTAGCACCGTTACACCGCAGCCAAATTCCCATGATCAAGGTTTCGATCATCGCCCTAACCGGAAATCGTCTTCGGCGGTCCTATAATAAGGTAGTACTCGCATCGGCGTATCACAAGTATTCCATAGCCAGAGGAGTTTCCAAGCCGGAATTGGCTGGCGCAAGGAAGAGGAGATGTTGTTCGTGATGCTAGGAGAGAGGAATTCCGAATACGGGAAGCTGGAGAGAAAAAAAAAGGAGGTGAAAGTGAAGTTGTCTTACGCTAGGGCTGGGAGGGCTGGGATGTTGAGGATTTGGGTCGCGAAGAGGGAGGCTTGGGCAGGTGTCAGGCAGGTTGGGTTGTTGTTTGGTTTATAGCTAAGTGTAGAAGAGGGATGAGGAGGAAGGATGGGGTTTGCATCTATCTTGAGTAAGATGTAAGCAAGACCGTTCAGTTTAGGTGGCGATGTGCCGACTTTGAGAACGAGTCCAAAGGCTTTGACGAGACGCGTAACTACAACTTGCCAAGTCGCCTCTCGTCTCGTCGAGGCCGTAAGCAGCGCCACGCACAGTCGTTGACTGCCTGGGAAGGTTTCCAAGGCTCATGGCAGATGGTTTGACAAGGGCATCTTGGCCCCAAAATATGGATTTTCCAGTGTTCTTGGGATGCAACAGAGTCAATGTTTCCTCGAATGACCTGTTTGACAGGAGATTGTGCACACTTGGCATGATGGCCAGTGACCTGATCTGCGATGGAGATGACTGGAATTTCCTCTAAGCTGGAGCAGTGCATGTCTATCGCCAGCGAGCATCTCCAGCAGTTATGAGTCCGCGAAGCTCATCATTCAACACCTGACCTGTATCGGCGCATCTCCTTGTTCTCCTCCACAGTCCTGTACCTCAGATGTGTATCATTGACATGCAATTTCTCTGGCGTGTTGTGTTCTCTGACTTTCATCGGCTTGACATAGATCGCATGAACTCTATTTCCATCATGGATGTGATAACATACTCCTCCATCAACGTGATACATCCTGACAGCCTCATATTCGGCACTTTCATCATCGTCATCATCAAGGCGTATGTCGATGAAAACGATGTCCTTCCAATTCGTCAAGGTTTGCTTGATAACATTGACGGCGGCGACGTTCGCATCGCCAAGTCTAGCATAGGCACCTGTTAGAGCTTGCTTGGGATGCACATGTGGCTGGTGCAACTTGTCGACGAGCTTTGCGCTAAGACCACTGCTCGGATGAAAGTCGGCTGGAATGTCATGTTCTTCGTGGACGACCAGGTAGACATATTTATCATTTTCGATGAATGGGTCGGCTGCCCGGTGGATATCTGCTCGTGTTGCAAGTAGCTGCAGTGTGGATCGCTCCGTGTTCCTCTGAGATGGAGACATTGGTGACTTTCTTGGCAGAGTTCCAATCAAGAGGGCTGGGGTGCGACTGCGTGGTTCGGTCGGAGAGAAGATATTTGTCCAATTCGTGCTCCTTGCCAGGCTGCTTGCTTGAACAATGCAGCGGCCAGGCATCCAGAACATGTCTTAGTGCTCAAGAAAGATCCGGCAGCAACTCGAATGGGCTTGGTTGCAAGGCTCATGCGCCGCCTTTCTCGGAAGCACCATAAACAGAAAGGCCATCATTGAGTCCTCTCAAACCTCTATACTCGACAGCCATCCATTGACCCCTCGCGTACTTGAACTCGAAAACACCGACATCTTGGGCCACCACGCCCTCGATGAGGCCCAAACTTTTGATGACCAGAACAACCTCGGCAGCTCCTTCCTTCTGATAGATTGTCGTGCTCTGCTCTGGTATCTCGATTCTGTATTCTGGGCAGTCGCCGGCAATCATGTCCCTCTTTGTTCGAAGCCACTCTTCAAGGTTCATGACGATCTTCTTCTTCCGCACAGGACAGTCATGATCAGCTTTGAAGTCGGGATGACAGTGATCAGCCCAGGCAGGACTCTCAGGATAGAGATGGCGTTGATTGATGGCTTTGATGAAGCCGGAACATATGTTCTCGAGATATGGAGCTGCTGACGATGGATTGTACGGTGAGACATCCGCTTGCTCTGGGCCACAGAATGGTGAGTCCAGTGGGTGTGAGTCGCGCGGTACAGCTAGCGGAGAATGATGTTGAAGCATGCTCGAGGGATGCCTTCAAGGCTCGATTGGTGATGTTGTCTTTGTTGTGGTCAGCAAGTGTCATTCAGTGAGCTTGCCATATCATTTCAGCCGCAAGCTGCTCCGAGGTCTTGTGCATGGAGGATGCGGTGAGACAGCTCGAAGCTCGTGGCAGCGACACCGGCAGCTCTTCTGATCAGGCTACGATTTCGAGTTCTAGGCAGCGTCCATGCACAGGAGTCCTATTTGTGCCTAAACGATCTAGACTTACCGAGGTGGTGGGAGGGCAAAAGCAATCTTCAATGGTGGCAGAAGCAAACAAGGTGCAGGTGGGCGCTGAGACATGACACAAGGGCAATGTCGCAGGTAGCCGGAGATGAGATGACTACCTCATTCACCGCCATGGTCGCGATCACGAGATTCGCGCGCATGCTCTGATGCGCGATGGCAGGTGGTAGTTGGTGACATGACAGTGCCAGCACATGTGGCTAGAAATACAGCATCGGCGGATGTGTGCTGCGCTGCATGACAGGGGACTTGCCTGCACTCAGATTGAATGGGCATTAATGGGAGTGATGCATTGGGCATGAATCGTCAGTTGGCATTTGATTACCATAAATAAGTAAGGACGCAGTGGCCAGTGCGCCTTCCTTTGTGCTGCCTTGCTCTTGCCTCTGCTCTGCACTTGTTCCTTCTGCATTTGCATCTACCCGCCGCACCCACTTGCTAAGTGCTTTCACGCCCTACACCAGCCTCAGCCTCAGGCCTCGCTGGGCCGACCGGTACGTACATTCACCGTCGCTTGCTGCCGGCGTCACGAGCGAGCTGCTCTGCTCATCCAACATCCTTACCCTGTCCTGCCTTTGCCTTGCCTTTCCCCTTCTTCCTCCCAATTCCCAATCCACCTCCGCCTGCCTGCGACGTCTTTGTCGTTTGCCCGCCCGCTGCCGCCTTTGACTCAACAATCACTACGCCCGTCGCTGCCCGATTGCTGCCGTTTGTACACTCCGTCCTCCGTCCCCGTCACTTCGCCTTTGACCGCCTGTTTCGCCAGCTCATCACCACTCTTCGCAGACTTCCTCACCAACCTTCAACCCACCACCTCGACACCTTCTCCACGCCGCTCTGGTAGAAATATCGAGCACGACACCGCCCCCCACCTCGACTCCTCCCGATCCATCTCGACACACCTCACCAGCTGACGTCAACCGCACAACATGACGACCATGGTATACACACCCTCCTTCCACCACGACACGCGAGCCACACTTATTGATATGCATGTAGGACCTCCGCGTGGGGAACAAATACCGTATTGGCCGCAAGATCGGCAGCGGTAGCTTCGGTGATATCTACCTGGGTACGCGTGTCTTGAAGCCTACACAACATCACAGCTTCTAACCTTCCTCACTCCTCACAGGCACCAACATCATTTCGGGCGAGGAGATCGCCATCAAGCTCGAATCCGTCAAGGCCAAGCACCCTCAGCTGGAGTACGAGGCACGCGTATACAAGTCCCTCGCCGGCGGTGTCGGCATCCCTTTCGTGAGATGGTTTGGCACAGAATGCGACTACAACGCCATGGTTCTCGACCTCCTCGGTCCCTCCCTCGAAGATCTCTTCAACTTCTGCAACCGAAAATTCTCCCTCAAGACTGTGCTGCTGCTGGCCGATCAGCTCATCTCCCGAATCGAATACATCCACGCCAAGAGCTTCATCCACCGTGACATCAAGCCCGACAACTTCCTCATGGGCATTGGCAAGCGCGGTAACCAGGTCAACGTGATCGATTTCGGTCTCGCCAAGAAGTACCGCGACCCTAAGACTCATTTCCACATCCCATACAGAGAGAACAAGAATCTGACTGGTACCGCCCGATACGCTTCTATCAACACGCACTTGGGCGTCGGTAAGCACACCTCCTCCCTCTCGCCCGCGAAATTCCATTCTAACACCCTCCCAGAGCAGTCTCGTCGTGATGACATGGAATCGCTCGGATATGTCATGCTGTACTTTTGCCGCGGCTCTCTCCCATGGCAGGGTCTTAAGGCGGCCACGAAGAAGCAGAAGTACGATCGCATCATGGAGAAGAAGATGACCACACCCACCGAGGTTCTCTGCCGAGGCTTCCCCAATGAGTTTGCCATCTACCTGAACTACACCCGCAGCCTGCGTTTCGACGACAAGCCGGACTACTCCTACCTCCGCAAGATCTTCCGTGATCTCTTCGTCCGTGAGGGCTTCCAGTACGACTACGTATTCGACTGGACCGTCTACAAGTACCAGAAGAATGCTCAGGCTATTGCCCAGGCACAGGGTCAGCAGACTGGTGACGAGGCCGAAAAGGACACTGGCCGTCGTGCTGCTGGCGGCCGTACTGGTGGCTCCAACCTTCAACGCGCGGTTCAACCAAACACGAAAGAGGGCACTGGAATGTGAGTGCGCACAAACACATGACCTGCCTTCGTACTCTCCGTCTTGTAAGGCGCCTTTCCCTCTGCGTATTCGAAGTGCTTTTGCTTTGTGCGCTTGAGGGGCTAGAAGACTTGGGCTAATGATATCTTCTTGCGTATGACAGGCAACTTCGATCCGCGAATAAGCGTGGTGCCGACCAGTCTTACAACAACAACAACTACTGAGCGAGTACGAATGGCGGGGCTGCCGCACACCACTCACCTCTCGGGAGCAACGTAGTCGAATTTCTCTCAACACGATTGCTCGTCTCTGGATCTGACCTTTGTCGGATGCCCGAGAACTTTTTCTTAAATATCGGTATCGGTGCACTAGTACATGGCTGTCTGGTCGATCTTCACTTCTCGCATGCTTCTATTCATCAACAGTGGTGCACAAATCTCGCCTCGATTCTGACGAGACTGCGCGCACCATGGCTTTGACGAAATCAACGAACATGCACTACCAAGGGAAGCGGAACACGAACGGCAAGCAACATCACTTTGCAACATGCAGCTTTCTGGCAGTGTCACTCGGCAGGGCTTTTGGCGTGACCTTCCAAGGTCATGCTGGACTCTTCTGCAGGCTTCTGGGCCACCGATGACTTTTCTTTATTGTCTGCCCCGGACGAAAATGACAAAACGACAAAACGACACAAAAAGATTGGCTTTCGACACCACGATTTCCTTGGGCGTTTCTCTAGCATTTGCTTATCCTACGGTTCTGCTTTATTCTGCGCGGCGGTGGTGGTAATGGCTTCGAATGTGAAGAGGACGTCCGGGGAGGTAATGAGATCAACAAGGGGACGAGGGGACTCTCTGGTGTCGTGGAAGTTGTCGCGGGTGCGGTCACGCCGGTCATTGGACCAGCGGCTGTGCGGGATGTGGCAATGAGAAGAGAGTGCTTGATTGCTTTCTGGTCTACAGGATTTTAGGGACTGCTTCTCTCGTGCGTTCTGCGTAGCGTAGCAATGCAATCAATCGTCTTGCTGCCCAACGTGACTGTCTGCCTGCTTGATGTGACTGATGCGTAAAGTCTGCCCTAGACAACGGTTCCTTCAACGAGATTGATCGTAGCGATCCATGGCATCGTTCTTGAAACTGTCAACAGTGAGTAACGACCGTCTGCCGCCGTTTCTATTTTGTGCCTGGCTCGCCCCTGGTCCGTGCTCGCGATACTAGCGCGCGATCTTTGAAACTTTAGATTTTGGTGGCGATTGATTGGCTGCGGTTGCGGTCGCGGAGAGGAATTCGACATCGACACCGACATCGACATCGACATCGACATCACGTCCTTGATGAGAGCTGAACGAAGGCAGGATGCTGAGTCGTAGCGCGTGTGCGACGTGTCGACTTAGGGGTCTGATCAGGGCGAAGGAGGTTGGGAGGTGGAGGAAGAGTGCTTTTACAACATTAACATTAACGTTAAGCAATGGTGGGAGGAGGAGTAGTGTAAGAGATGGCTTCCAGGGCACCAGCAGAGCATTCTCGGAAACGGCATTGAGGAAGAGTGGGTTTACGAGAAGAGAGGAAATCCTGCTGGTTGAGAGCTTGTATACTTCGGGACAAATCACGAGGGATGAGTGGAGGAGTAGTGTTTTTCAGACTGCTGGGTTGATGGATACGGATAGTGAGGAGGGGAGGGTGAGAGGTTTGAGGGAGTTTTATGCGGGCGAGTGTGTGCCTTTGGAGTTACTCGATGAGGGGGAGAGGTTGGTGTTTGAGAGGCTGTTTGGGGGGTTGAGGGAGCTGGAAGTGAGGGATGAGGATCAGGATCAGGCAGAGGAGCGGGTGGATAGTAGGACGGGAGTGTTGAGGGAGAGTAGAGATGGAGAAGTTGAAGAGGTCGAGTTTGATGAGGATGAAGGTGATTTCGAGGGTTTGGGAGAGGAGGATAGTCTTCTTGGACAAAGCAGGAGGTTACATCCTAATGAGAGGTTGGCGGCGGATATTGAGAGGGCCTTTTTTGCGTCTGGGAGTGAGGATGCGGAAGCAGAGGTGGTGAAGCAAGAGGATCGAGTTGTTGAAAGAGAAGAGGGATATCAGCGAACGCATCCTCTTACCCTTGCGGGTCGATTTGCGACGCAGCCGACTACGCTCGAACTACCCAAGTCTTCGATGATCGAACCCATTACTGCGATGCTCGAGAACAGATCGCAGAGACAGCGAGCGACGCAGCTTGGTGATGCTGCGCACAGGATCTTTGGTGGTCCTGGTATGCCATATTCCACTTCTACACCAGTTCGCGGCAAGACGATGCAGCAGAAAGCTATTCCGCTAGATGCTGGCATGAATCAGATGAGCGATATCGAGGGCGATGTTTACATCAGTACGCTCATGCCGGGCATTTACTCAAGCGTGATGGGTGTGCTCGTCGAAACGAGAAAGAGGCTGGGAACTGCATGGGCGGAATCACTCGTCAAGAAGGCACAGAGCGGGAACCTGAGGATACTTGACGCAGGTGGAGCTGGTGCTGGTGTGCTTGCAGTACGGGAAATGATCAGAGCTGAATGGGAGAGAATGCATCAAGACAACACATCTTCATCCGCCCAAGACAGTCCAATGGCTCTCGCAGAAGCAGACGGCAGAGCTGGCGGCGAAGGTTTGGCCGCACCACTTGGACAGGCTACTGTTCTTACGAGCAGTGACACTCTGAGAAAGCGTGCGAGCAAGCTGCTTCAGAACACGACTTTCGTGCCTCGATTGCCAGACTATCTCCACGCTGAGAGCGGCTCACACGGCAAGTTTGATCTTGTCATCGCACCGCACACCCTCTGGCCACTCAGAGAAGACTACCTGAGGAAGACGCACGTTCAGAACCTCTGGTCTCTGCTGTCAAATACCGGTGGTGTGCTGGTCATGCTCGAGAAAGGTGTTGCAAGGGGATTTGAAATGATTGCTGGAGCCAGAGATTTGCTATTGGACTCCAAGATTGCTTCGCCTGGTGACACAAGACGGGCGATTGGCATTGAAGAGCCCATCGAATGGCAGAAGACTAGCGAAGAAAAAGAAGAAGAAGCAGCAGCTGTCGAAGGTGAAGATGCCTCTGCAGATCTAATGTCTGAGCCCAAGGAGACCGGCATGATCATCGCGCCTTGCACAAATCACGAAGGCTGCCCATTATACGCCAAGAAGGGCATGGTGAAAGGTCGCCGCGAAATCTGCGCCTTCCCACAGCGATACTACCGTCCCAACTTCCTGCAAAAGATCTGGGGTGCCAAAGGCAAGAACTACGAGGATGTCGAATTCAGCTACCTGTCAGTGATGCGAGGCCAAGATCTTCGACATCCTATCGACCAGAGGGTGACCAACGTCTTCATCCAAGACCCCTCGGGCTTCACGCAAAACGCCGCCGCCACCGACCGCGCCTTCTCCGGCTACGAACACAATGCCGTATCATCCGACTGCGAAGACCCTCCAATCCCCAACTCCCTCACCCTCCCACGCGCCATCTTCCCACCTCTCAAACGCCAAGGCCACGTCATCATCGACCTCTGCACGCCATCCGGCACCCTCGAACGCTGGACCGTCCCCCGCAGCTTCAGCAAACAAGCCTTCCGCGATGCTCGAAAAGCCAGTTGGGGCGATCTCTGGGCTCTAGGTGCCAAAACCAGAGTCACGAGAAACATTAAAGCCAAGACTCGTTCTGAGACTTCTGCTCCAGATCTTGATGTCAAACTTGCAAAGAAACAGGCGAAACGAGATCAGAAACTTGAGCAGGTTGCACGAAGTGGCGGTGTTGTGCTTGGTACTGATGAGTATGGACGGATTAAGAGTTATGATGATGGGGGAAGGACGAGGAAGCATAAGGTTAAGGGCGTTAGGGACAAGAGGGATAAGGCTGCGAAGGGGAATGGGAGGAGGAGGAATTTGGAGGAGTGAGCGTCAACACGCTGACGCCTCTGCGCGCATTGCAAGACTATGTGAACAGTCAAGCCGATGTTTCAGTTGATCCAGAGTCCTGGGGCAATTGCTAGCCTGCGGATGCGCTTAGACGCTTCAGATGAAAGATGTACTCTCGGCTCGTCCGTAGCTCACAGCCGTGACAAATACGTGCTGGACGTATCTCTGCTCCACATGCAAGCCGTTTTCAAGAGAGCCTGGAGCGTGGTCGATCGCAACTAATATAACGGAAATGCCGCGAGCGGTCATTCCAGACAGCAGAACGGCGACCAGCACCAGCGATACGAAGAAGTTGGAGCAGTAGTATACCATGGGGATGTATCAAGGATCGCGACGCTGACCGGTAGAGTGAGCAGCCTGTCTCCCACACGATGGATCACCCGTGAGAATGGCGAGGCCCTCATTGACGCAGCTAGACAATGTCAATTTGCACGAATGAGGACGGACGTGGACTTCATGGACAAGCAAAAGGCGACATGTACGTCATTGCTGGCTGCTGTACAAGGCATGCAGTTGGCTGCAGTCACGCTGCTTTTAAGAGAGGGTGTCCAGATACTCTTCACGACATGAGACACCCTTGATCCTGGCTGCCAAGTTGGACTGCGGCGACGTGGTACAAGCACTGTTGCAACATAATGCCGCCACGGATGATGTTCAGACAATCGGAGAGAGTGGCGAGAAGACACAGCTCAGTCTCACGTCAATTACTAGTAAACTCCTAATCAATGCCGCAAGTGAAGGCCAGATCGAAGAGCTTAATAAGCTCCTCTCCAGGCAATATGGCAATATCAACTTCATTGACAATCGAGTTGAGAACAGAACTTCAGCCGTAGCTCCTATCCTTCTAAAAGAAGGCTGCATCGCTAAATCTTGCGTATAGTAGACAGTAGAAGACACGGGCAATGTCGAAACTTTTCGCGCTCTTCTTCACTTATCGTGTGGGCATAGAGATAGGCGAGGAAACTTGCATCCTTCTTTCTACTATACACATTTGTATCGACGCTATAATGGGACATCATGCGCACAGCAAGCTTTGTGGAATTGCTACAACGTGGCGTGAAGGGGCAGAAGGCTAGCTTTATAGAGGAAATGGGGAATTGATCAGAGTGCTGATAGATGGGCCGACGTCGAGATTGGACTGCTACACACGTGGTAGTGGAGAGTGGTGGTATAGAAACGCTGCGGAAACTCATTGCCCTAGGAGCTAATCTTGGATGGCCGCACGCGTCTCGATGTTGTGAACCGGGAATGTCGAGTTGATGGAATTCAAATCTTACTACAGAGTGGTTGTAATGCTCTTGTAGTGAACAGTGGTGGAAAAGACGCCTTATAACGTGCTCTGCCGGTTGATAGGCATTCCCAAGTTTGTTCCTCCCCACTAATGAAGATTACAGGATGTGGAGTTACCACCTGCCTGAACTGTTACAATGTTGACTTTAAATCGTATAAAGAGGAACATAATCCACCGCCTTTCCTTCTTTTTGTCTCGTTATGAAAAGAAGTTACAAGATAGAATTCGCAGATCGAAACCAAGATGATAGCATCGCTGCAAGCGACAGTGCGCTACGTCTCCGGATAGTGACGGAGCTCCATTTCTATGAGGTATCAAAACCCCGAAATCCCGAAATCCTAAAAACCTAAAAATCCTAAAAACCTGAAATCCTAAAAGCCTAGAACTACGAATACGTACGCGAATATATTACGAATACGTAACGAAGCCTTTAAGTATACTAAATATAGGAATAACGATTATAGAAGGTAGGTAGGTAGTAGGTAGAAGGTAGGTAGGCTAGGTAGAAGGTAGGTAGGCTAGGTAGAAGGTAGGTAGGCTAGGTAGAAGGTAGGTAGGCTAGGTAGAAGGTAGGTAGGAGGTAGAAGGTAGAAGGTAGAAAGATATAAAT
>LFZN01000174.1:70066-111134 GCA_001578235.1 Pseudocercospora eumusae | reverse complement strand
GGCTATTAATGTCGCTAGGGTCGATAAGAAAGGTAAGTCCTCGACCCGTTAGATCCTTACAACCTTTACTCCTCGCTTATCCTACTAAATATCGTCCCGTTCGTCTAAGAAAAGACCGATCTTTCTTATTAATAGTACTAAAATAATGTTAAGATAGTATCCTAGTACGTATAGTACGTCCTTTAGGACGAGGTCGATCGTTCTATTTAGGCTATTCACCGTAAGGACCGCATCGCCCTAAACTACGGGTTTTAGTTCTACATTTCCCGTAAAGATAGTAACGTTATGTAGGATCCGTTTTAGGACGAAACGAGCTCGCGTTAGATCGTTAATAATGTACGTATTCGACCCGCTATCTAAGAGCTAGCGGTTATAATCGCTTATAGCGGCCGATACGAGGTAAGATTTAGCCTAGATCTAGCTTAACTCGACTATAATAGCTTAATTAGAGACGGCTCGAGTAGAATATGTTTACCGTTATCTAGCTAATAAGGAGCTATCTTCCCTATACGACTATTAGGGCTTAATCTCTCCCCCTCCTATCCCCGTAGCGTCGGCGATTATTATTATAACTAGGTCTTTAAATCGCTCTACTTATCGTTTACATACCCGCTTATCTTTCTTTAGGAACTCCTTATAGTACTTAAACTACCTTTTCTAGTCGGCCGTCATTACTTTCTCGTCTAGTCGCTTATTATGGTTAACGATAGGATATTCTCCGAGACTAGGATAGGCTTTATCCCTTAGTTTTCCTATCTAACGGGCATATAAGCGGTCGAGTAGAGACTTACTACTTCCTCTATCGGTTAATAGGCTTATAAGAGTAGCATTTACTAGTTTCTCTTAGGTCTCCTCGACTACTTCTATAGACGATGCTTTAAACTTAGACAATTTCCCTAGTTTGCGTCGTATAAAGTCCCTATAGTCCGTAATAGCTTCGGTAAGGGTAGTTATTAGCTTAGCTATAAGCCTTCCTTACGTAATATCGATCTAATTCTCGATTATGCGGTAGAAATCGTCCTTTACGTATACGTAGAGGGAGTAATTATGCCTTTTAAGCTTAGATTCTAGGTCTACCTATTCTAGGAACTATTTCTCGATGTCTACGGATTTTAGACCTCTAAGTAGCTTCTTATATTAATCGGATAGAAGTATTCTCCGAGCCTCTTAGGTAGGGGCGAGTCGGTCCCTTACGAAGCTAAACTAGGTCGATAATTCGTTCGGAGTTTATCGATTTAGATCCTCTAGGTACATAAGAGGGATTGTTCGGTCGATGTACGACTTAAAGTTTCGCTTCCGGCTCATAAACCTCTCGTATTCCCGTTAATTCTAGTCGTACTCCTTTACCTTATAAGAGTAGTACTACATATTAATCTTCTAGTTCTCTAGAATAGTAGTATCGTCCCTAGTAGGTCGTGTTAGAGGCGTAGGAAAACTTAGTTTCGTTAGTTCCGGTATTTTATCGACGTCTATAAGTAAAGAGCCGTCCTAGGTCGCTAATTTCTAGTCGTCGCTTATGTATTTCTAGAGCTCGTCCCGAATTGCGATTAATTTAGTTTAAGCGTACTAGTTATTATATTTCGACTAGTCGGTGTACCTAATTTCGTAGGCTAAAGACGATGTCGGCTAGGTTCCTCGCGCGGAGTACCCGTATACGTCGTTAAAGTCTATTTTAAGGTCGGAATTCTCGTTATTATTGTAGTAGCGGTCGATAGCTACTATCCCGGGCTTATAACTATTACGTAGGTGTACGGATAGTAAGACTTATTTTAGAAGGCGATTTTCTTAGTAGAAATAAGTCTAATTTTTCTACGTACTCGACCCTAACGTATATATACTAGTCGATAATAACAAATACCTAAAACATCCTCGGCCTAAAATAACTCGTAGAGGACGTTACTAACTCATATAGCATATTGTGGCTGCATTAGTGCATCTAGCAACAAAAAGCTTTGCTATGGTGGAAGTTAGCGGCACCGTGTGGCCGTTTACCCATCCACGCGCTAGCCTAGAACTACAGTGTTGCTAATGTTAAGAACTGTTCTAAATGTAATCCCGGACGCAATCCTGCTTGGCACGACCTTCTATTATCAGATTGCCTATAGTACTTCTCGTCCCTTGCAGCCATTGTACCACTGCAGCCCGCTTCCCATACGCCCCATTCTCCATGCCATGATAACAAGCACCTATCTATCTGCTACAGAGATCTGCTGTATCGGATACTGATCATCAATCTGACTTTTGGTACGGACAGAAACCCTTCCCCCGCGCCGCATGCGAGCCTCTCAACTTTTTCCGCCCCGAGGCCTCTCGCTTGCCTGTCAGCTTCTTTGGTGGGTATGATATTACTCAGGGGATACGGATACCGCTCTTCCACTTCGAGACCACTCTCTCTCACCAAGCGCCATCGTTTCAATTGTCGACGGTGGCTGTGTTCGTCGGGATGCAAGCTTCCGGTACGATCGGCAAGCCGCCTAGAACTAGAACTAGGTATCCTCAACAACAAGCCTTCCACGTGTTGAGGCTCAATGCCCGAACGATGCCACCTCATCGGATGTCTGGCAAGCGGCGGGATTCATTCATCCGCTCGACCGCACAGCGAGAAAGAGAATGCGCGTGTCAGGCTCGGCAGCAATGAGTGCAGACGATAGAATAACCGGAAGCCCCGGTCTCTTCACTCGATCCGGGCAGTGGTGATTCATCGGCTCGACAGAACACAGGAGAAGCGGCATGCGGCCTTGGAGATGAAAGAGCATGAGAGATGAAGCTGGGCGCATATCGTGCGACTCTGGCTGAATATAATCTTGCGAATATCCTTGCCATCCGCAACTGTCTTCGAAGATTGACAGCAGCAGGTTCGGCCTGCGCTGTTTGTACGTGGGAAATCTCCCGTTACATGGAGGAGCTGCACGTCGTATTTGAGGATGTTGTTGATGTCGCGATGTCTTGGACCTACACGGCCGCAGGACTGATAGCCTCCACAAACTTGGTCTTGACACCTGTTATGTATGAGCTGGTCGGCCAAAGAAGTGGAAAGCAGTGAATAGTATATGATCCCGGGTTCTACAGCGGACAACCAAATTCTGTCCTCATACACTGCTTCCAGCGTCTGCATGTTCGGGATGGGCAAGGACCTAGGTCGACATGTCCAACACTGCTGCTCGGGTATCCTGTCGCCATGACCTACAATCCTACAATGCCAAAGACGCAGAATTCTTCTTCTGGTACTGGAGGAAGCTCTGTCACGAAATCCTGACATTGACATTCGGCAGCATTACTTGACATGATTGCAGCAGTGAAAACTGATAGTCTGACCAAAATATCTGCAACAGAATGTATCTACAAGACAAGGGCTCAGCTTTCCTCGGTTCGCGTCCTTCCGCTCGGCTTCATCCTCCCCTCCAAGCAAAACACTACCAGCGAGATAATACTGATAGGCTTCACGAAACAATGTCTTGATCTGGTAATGCTTCATGAACGTAAGATGTTCACCATCAGACACCCTCGGTAGGACACCGTGATATCACGCTGCATTATTACCGCGATCTGTACTGCTCGACTGATCATCGACGCAGCAACATGCTGCAAGCCACAATATAGGCTTGCGTAACACTGCATATTCTTATAGGTAAGTGTATTTCAATCCCGCTAACTTGTTCCCTCAGCTGGAGAAGACCGCTCTGAAGAAATCGACATCTTTGCTCCGGGCCTCTTAACTTCGCTCTACGCCAATCCAAAATACTATTAGAACTACCATACAATCCCACAAAAGCATGCTCATAGCCATATCATTGCTCATGCACGAGATAAACAGCTCGGCGGCTTCTCTGCGATCAACTTTCTCTGGTAAACCTATGCCTCGCAGCAGGACAGCGACAACTAAGGCCTGCTCGGAATCCAACAATGTTTCGGAGACCTAGGACCTACATCCAGCCCTCACGTCCACCGAAGACTCGCTTCAGACGGAGTCCACTGCTCCTGCAATTCCTAGTAACGAGGGACCGGTACTGACCACTTTCCCTAAAATTTTCGGCCAGTTTGACGAAGCATGGCCGCGAGCATATAAGGCACTAGGATTGCGTGCCACTTCTGATCTGAGAGATGGTCTTGACGAATCTGAATCTGCCTAACTTCGATCCGAAATGTCGAAGTTGAAAATTTGCTGCTACTACGTAGAATACCTGGTAGATGCGAAAAGTCATCATCACCTCCGCTCATGCGCAGAAGATTTAAAGCTAAGAGTCACTGCCGTCGGAGAGGATCGAGCGTGATTCTACGCGCACAATCCGGCTATTCTGAAGAAGCGTAGTACCCACCACGTCTATGCCCCTCGGTATTACTAATTGGACTAGGGGAATCTTGACGATTTCGCGAACAAAATCTTGCCCTCCCCGACAGATAAGCTGTGAAAGTATTTTCTTTGAGCATCTACTTGTTGTATGACGGAAACGTCTTTCTAGTCCTGGCGCTCGTGGCATCGTTCGTCGCTGCAGCTCTTTGATCATGGAGTAGTTACGTGTTGTCTGGAGGTGATGATGAGCTCTGCACCGATTGCGTGAGACCTCGCAGAGCTCGCATGTACGTAGAAGAAGCCCATCACGTAGCAGTGTGCACGTCTAGTATTCCTTTATGAAGCAGTCGCTTCCCAGATTAACGCATTACTGCATTCTGCTTGTCGCTCCAACTCATCTTCCGCGTCGATATCCTAGCGGCATGTGCATCTTAGCTATGATATTACCTACCTACGCTCGTGATTCAAGAATAATCGTGATCATCTCGGGGCTTTTTCCATGTCGCACATGATACATCAGTGATACTTGTTGGGAACGAGCCAGCGACGAGTCCTTCACTTCCCCATACCGCTCGAGTCAAGTTGGTGTGTTTCTGGCGCTCGAATTTGGTATATGTTTCTACACGTGAGTCCTGAATGTTTGCAGTTCGGGGCAGTCGTGCATTGTGGACTTCTGGGATGGAATTATCTTGCTTTCGGCGCTACCATCAGTCCAGGAGGTACGATGCAATGTCGGTCGACGTCGGAAAGAGTGATAGAGGTGCGCATTGCAGTGGAGTGAAGTGGTCATTGTCTTGCTGATCGGTGCCGCTGGTGTTGAGAAAAGCTGGAGATGTGGTGGCTTTTGGACTGCGAGGTCTGAGAGGAGGACGCACGTGGAGGGTGAGTGTAGAGGACTCGTCACCTAGAGAGAAAGCAGGAAAGGTTCACGTGAAGTGGTGGACCGATCCACTTTGCTGTTGTTGTTCGTCACTCTACATTTATACAGGAGGCGCCGGCACAAAAATACCAGCCAGCCAGAGACAGATTCATTTCTGAGACGGAACGCCAGGGAAAAAGGACTTGATCCATTGTAGCCATGTGGGCGTCTTGGTCTCAGCCACCTCTCCCAGCTCAGACCCAAGTTCTGTCCGCGTCCGTCTTCGATGGCGATGAGTCCTCCATCGTTTTCGGTTGAATTCCTTTTCACGAGCCAGCTTCTCGCATTCCTCATCGCTGAGTCTCCTGACAACCACGTCTTTTGGTAATCTCGTGCCACGACTGATATCCCACAAGCGTTCATTCACGATTCGGTTATTCTCCGAGCCCACGAGATCGTTCCATCTCATTCCCATCAGCAATGCCGTCATGAGAGCATATGCGGCATCGTTGCTGGCATTGTGAACCCCAACCAGCGCACACCAATTACCAAAAATGTCAGGCGCATTTGTCCAGTATCTTGGATCGATTCCGACCCTACGAGCTATGGCAGCTAAGCGGAGGCTTACGAACTTGGTGCCTTGGAGCCGAGCTGCCCGCGCCAGGTCAAGGGTGTCCACAACGGAATGGAACGGCATGTTGGCGCCGGAGCATTTCCTCAGGTCGATGGAATACAAAGGGTCGTCGCGCAGCTTCTGGATGTCACCTTCCACGGACTGCCCAACAATGACCAAATGACCCGGATCTGTGTCAGAGGCCAAAGATGCGATGATTCTTGAAACCTCGTTTCTGGCTTCGGCAGGTCGAAGTGTTTGAGTGTGCACGAATAAAGAAGCTGGCAGGTGCTTCCATTGAGACGGTCTTCCTATTGCTATGTGGTCTGCTCAATGGTCAGTGACGAAGTCCATGGGTGTGCGACATTACATACGATGCTGCATTTTGCCGAACCAACCATGACCATAGGGCCCAAAGGCTGCATCCCTGATTTGCACAGCTTTCAACACCGAGATGCCGATCTCGGTAATGCGATCTAAGCCGTTTGATGTCTTGAAGAATTCCAGGTCCAAAGATAAGAATGTGACGTTGGATACGCCATGTTCAGCATCGCCAAGTCCGAGCATGGATTGCAGGCTGCAGATGTCGCTATAGTCCTCGGGTCTATTTCTCAAGTATCCGAGCAAGGAATTCACGCTGTATGGGCCTTTCCTTCGTGCCAGCGGCCTGCGACTCTGGAATAGGCGCCTGAGGGATCGCTGAAATGCTGAGCCGACAAGACGTTTCGCTGGTTTCGATAGGATGAATTTCCGCTTCTTGGGCAGCTGAATGGGTGCCAGTCGATGCAGTCGCTGTTGTGAAGCCTTCCGCAGAGACAGAATGGCCGAAGGTGGATGCGGAACACGATTGCGGCCGCTCAGAACGGGCTTTGCGGGCACGTTGTGAGTTGGAAGGCATACTGGAGCCGGCTGTGGAGGTGATGTCGTCGGCACGACACTGGCATTGACCTGAGCATTGTGCCTGGACTTGAGCCCGCTGGCTCCTCGTATCAGGCCCCTTTTGCCTTTGATAGAGACCATAGCCGTTCCTTCTCAGCCGCCTTTGCCATCATTGCCGCAATGTCTGTAATGACTGTGATTGATGTGCCATGATCGCTCTAATAGTGAAATATAGCATCGAGGAGGAAACTTATCGCGGCGATGAATGCGGGAGGCATTGAGCACGTGACCCGGCTCGGCCTGACTTTGCGCCGTGCAGAGAGGGCGAAAGTACATACGTCTCGCAGCATTCGACTTCTGGAGTGCAGAGACCAAGGCAACATCACAGGTAGACCAACCAAGTTGCTGCCTACCTCCTGAGTCGAAGGAAGTTGACTTTCAATACGCCAGTCAAGCTGCCATGAGTGGCTTTGAGATTGTCCACGGCCTCCATGGCATCAATGCAGCCAAGGAGCTGGCCGACGGCTGTACGTGCCTCAGCTTTTTCATATGATAGGCTGGGCAGTGCAGACTGCAGACTATGATACGGATCTGGCGGTCAAGTGTTTAGCCCAGGTCAATCATTTCAACCAGGAGCCTACGAGGCTGATTTCTGCAACTACAAGAATCACGAGAGGTCCCTAAATCGCATTGCCTTGAGCACGGGCTGTGGTCATGTCTTGCAACAGGTTGGGTATAGCATCTTTCATTCGTTTGCTTAGAATTGTGATGTATCGCCAGTTGTGCCTCCTGATTCCAAAACGACTGACCCTTGCGACATTCCTCATCTGACCCTTACGAACACAAAACAGAGAGAGTGAGCCGGCACGGTATCCGCGTAGAGTCGATGGTGGAAGGTGGGTGTTGTGCCTGCGTCTGCTTGCGCTCGTCGTTCAAGGCGCATCACATGAATCCGCACACTTTCCTACCTCACCCCCTTTCTTATTGTGCTTGCATTTATTGCCAGAATCCTCACAGCAAAGCTATGCTAGGTCAGCTGAGATCCGAAACGCTATGAAAGAACACACATACGCAATTATTGTGCTTCTTCTTGTTAACACAGCAACATTGGCCCTGTTTCTGGCTCTTGCAGTCGGCGTCTGGCTTTGCCCAAGGATCTTTAGAGCGTTTACTCATCCGACCGATGTCGAGGGCCTCGAAGTCTTCGCGGAGTAGAATATTCGAAGAAGCAGCGACACTCGTCACCGCGAGAAGAAAAGCTGCAATACCCGAGAGCTGCATAGTGTATAGGTAAAGAGTGTTTGGTTTAACAGTAAAGAGTGGTTCGCGGTCTGCAGAGGTTAGGAGCAAGTGAGACTCGTGGATCGGTCTAAGCGCTGTAGGCTTTTTATATTTAAGCACTACATTCAGGAGTTGAGGCCTATGTCGTTCTGTTCCGCACGTAGTCCCCAGTCGTCTGCAATCAAACGCGACTGGGCTGCCTGGCTGGTGGGCTTTCATGCAGATTAGGTTTTGTTGGTATACTCCGATCAAGGTATATAAACGCACGCGTCGCCGCAAGAAGCCGACGCACTTCCTGGAAGAGGACCCGGAAACCTATAAAGAGTAGTAAGCTAGCTTATAGCAGCTAGTTCCTGTTTACGGGAAACGGCCTACCTGGCTATATGGTTAAATCGTAGTGTAAGGGGTACATCTGTTGGAAGCGAACACAAAAATCTGCCGACTGGCGGGGCCAGTGTGGGTTGTACTAATCGGACGATTTTCCCATCTACCGAGCAGTTGTTAGATTTAGTTTCACAGACAGCAGATTGGTCAGAACAGCATCGGTGTCCAGTCCCTGTATAGCACCACCAAGGGGGACGAGGTTATATACAATTGAATCAGTAGAACTCAAACTCGACCTGACCTGCCATTATTTCCCCCTTTTCAGCCTCGAAACCTTTGATGAAACCGGCATCGAAAAGAACTTTTGGACAGATACGGAGTATACCTGCAGCCGCTCCGTGGTGCCTGAGGTTAGCGAAGGGCTCCCGCTCAGGCACCGAGCTTCGAGGGGAGTATGGAGGCAGAATGGGATATCTAGCCAATGCCCAACAGAAGGGGTCTCCAATATGATAATTCCCCGAGGTCGAGACTCGAAGGAAGACGATTCCAGATGTACAGTATCTACGATACTAGCGCCGATTTCACCGATCGGTCCAGATGAATCTGCGCTTGACTTGACCACGCTAAAGCCGAACTCAATGCTTATATAGTGCTATCATAATGGCCAAGGCCAAGGCCACGGGCTGAGCCTCTTGCGATGTGACGTCGGGACTCGGGATGGCTTCAAAGGCGTCGAAGGCCATTCCCCTTTCACCCTCGATAGACATCAGCATCCTCCATACTCAACCCGCATGCGCATCCCCTGCTGCATCCGAAGGACATTGCTTACTATACCGCGATTCATCCTGAGCCGAGCTCCATTCCATCCACACTCCCGAGTGGCACTTTACGCGACGACAACAATGGCTCCAAAACGCAAAGCAGCTTCGCCAGTACGGCCAGAGGTCAAAAAGCCGAAGCGGGAACCAGATGCAGAGGGCTTTGATCGTTCGCGCATCGCAGAGAAAGTCGGCATTGTTCAGCGGGAGTTCTACCCGGCCGAAATGTCCAACGAAAGATGCAGGCAGTACAAGGATGGAGAAATACCAAGGCCAAGTAAGCTCCTTGAGACCACAATTACTGCCACGAAGAAAGAGCGAGACAAGATCCAAGCTGGCGAGACGGTTGTGCACTGGTTTAAGCGGGACTTGAGGCAGTATGACAATACAGGCCTGAGAGCTGCGAGCGAGCTGGCGAAAAAGAACAATGCACATCTCGTCTGCATGTTCATTGTCAGCCCAGAAGACTACCAAGCACATTTCACAAGCAAGGCCAGAGTGAATTTTGACTTGAGAACGCTGGAGGTCTTGAAGCAGGATCTGGCCGAGAAAAACATTCCGCTGTACGTTCAGACCATCGACAAGAGAACGGATGTACTGCCGCATATTCTTTCCATGTGCGAGAAGTGGAATGCGAAGCATCTGTACTGCAACATCGAGTATGAAGTGGACGAGTTGCGACGAGAGACCAAGCTCATCAAGCAAGGCCTGGAGAAGGGCATTTCTGTGAACTGTCTGCACGACGATGTGGTGGTAAAACCAGGAGCTCTCATGTCTGGAGCTGGTAAGCAATACTCAGTATACAGCCCTTGGTACAGAGCGTGGGTGAAGTTCATTCACGAAAATCCATACGTTTTGAATGCCAGCGAAGCTCCGCATGCAAATCCAGACTCGGCCAAGCAAAGGTTCAGAGACATCTTCAATGCGAATATACCGGCAGCGCCCGAGAACAAGCGTCTCTCCCAAGAAGACGAGAAACGACTCGCCTCAATCTGGCCGGCCGGCGAGCACGAAGCTCAGGAACGACTTCAACGCTTCCTCAAAGACAAGATCAACAAATACAAAGACGCCCGGAACTTCCCCTCCGCAAACGCAACCTCCACCCTCTCAGCCCACTTCAGCGCCGGCTCCCTCGCAGCTCGAACCGCCGTCCGCGCCGCACGCGAAGTAAACACAGCCAACAAACTCGACGCCGGCATCCAAGGCATAATAACCTGGATCTCCGAAGTCGCCTGGCGAGACTTCTACAAACATGTCTTATCCCACTGGCCCTACGTCTGCATGTTCAAGCCCTTCAAATACGAATACAGCGACATCGAATGGGAATACAACGACTCACACTTCCAAAAATGGACCGCCGGACAAACAGGTTTCCCCATCGTTGACGCTGCAATGCGTCAATGTAAACAAATGGCTTACATCCATAACCGTTGCCGTATGATCGTCGCCTCATTCCTCGCAAAAGACCTCCTGTTGGACTGGCGCCAAGGAGAAAAATACTTCATGGAGAACTTGATCGACGGAGATTTTGCATCGAATAATGGCGGGTGGGGATTCTCGGCTTCTACCGGTGTGGATCCTCAGCCTTATTTCAGGATTTTCAATCCTTTGCTTCAGAGTGAGAAGTTTGATCAGAGTGGGGAGTATATTCGGAAGTGGGTGCCTGAGTTGAGGAATGTTAAAGGGAAGGCGATTCATGATCCGTATGGGAGGGGAGCATCCAAAGAGGCGGAGAAGGAAGGGTATCCGAGACCGATGGTCGATCATTCGAAGGCGAGGGCGAAGGCTTTGGAGAGGTATAAAGGTGGTCTCGGGAGGGCTACGGCGAATGTTGGGGGTGGGGTTCATAATTGAGTGTTGCCTGTCCGGGCGAGAATTTCCATTATCGAAGACGTTGTTAATGAACAAGCTGGCGTAATTTCTGTCGATATGCAAGCCTTGATCCTCGAGATGGCGGCTACTGCTCCTGCTGGAAGCGCTGAGACCTGGACATTCAGCAGTACAGCGCATAGCTCCTCCACAGTCCCCGGGGATGTCAGCGACGAGATAGGGCTAAGCAAGACCTGCTGGACCAGAGCACATGTACTGCCGTAAATCCCGCCTGGAATGATGTAAAGCCTTTCTCTCCACCCGGTCCGTAGCATACGAAGATCGAACTGGACTTTCATATCACGACAAGCACACTGAGCCACTACCCGTCCTGCGCTCATCTCGTCCTCTGGCTCGGGCCCCTCTTGTCCCCGAACCATGCTCCTTCTACTCTCTCCAAAACTTCCTGCCTCGTGCCTTTGCAAACAAAGTGACCATACCTTATCCAGCGGAGCCGAACGGTCCTAGTTTTGAGAATGCGATTTACCAACCCGCTACGTGAGAAGCAGATCATTCCGGACGACATGATAGCGAAGCCGAACGCTTGACGCCCTCTTTCGGTCTCGATGATCGGTGGAAAGAATGAGGCCGGTTGGACGGGTGATATGCTGGCCTTGTGCTGATAAGTTTTCGATGTTGGTTTCGTTCGAAGAGACGGTTGTGTCCTTGAAGTCGGCTCTAGTATTCTCCCAATGTCATCGACAAACATCTGACAAGGCCGAACACTGAACAGTGTATGCACATCCTTTGCTCTTTCAACGTCCAGTGCTCAGCAGACGTCGTGGCCGGCGATGACTATTCAGCCAAACAGAGACAAGACTATCGTCTGTCTACACAGAGGCCAATGGGTTGTGCAATTTTCTATTCAGTTGGAAGATGTGGGCTATACCTAGACTTGCTAATCGATCCTCCGAAACCCAACCCAGCGCCGGAAACTTGGTCATTTAGAGGAAGTAAAAGTCACATTCGCGCACTCGCTTGCCATGCTTCGATGTACCGCTGCCGGCCATCTTCCACACATCAAGGTCTCAATTCCAAATGACACGCCAAGCTCAAATCGCACTTGTCTCCAGCCAGACGCTGAGCAGCTGGGAACGGCGAACCGGTTTCTTCAATGCGGAAGTGCTCGCAACCAGACTTTGCGGCGGTGTTCTAGCCGGTTCATTCGCCGCTGTGAGCGCTCCGTCCTGCATGGTGTGCTGAGCCAGACGGGACCGAGTGAGCTGAAGACCCATCTCTGCCGTACTCGCGAAGCGGCGCTTCACATCTGACCGGGTCGTGTAAGCAGTCGAGTAGCTTTGTCATCACGAGGGCCAGAGCCTGTCGGCATTCGATTCGTAGGCCAGGCGGTCATGTGAAGCTCATGCCTTCGCTCAACTCTGCTATGTCGTTGCGGCCCCCTTTTTACATCGATGGCCGGCAATGTGCTCGTATCCTCCTGGCCTTGTCGACAATGGTATCGAAGCGACGGTTTCTGGTGGTCCATGAGCAGTGCGATGCAAGTTGCGCTGAATGCGGAAGCCCTCGCTGTTGCTCTCGGTATGGCGGGAGTCTGGCAGTTGTGGTGAAGAGACGAAATTGACAACGTGAAGCCAATGTCGCTGCCGCTTTCCAAGATGACAGTCCCTTTTGCGGCCAGTGGAAGACGCCGTGCTTCTTTCGTCGATCCTTGCGCACTTGTTCGGGGAAGTTCCTGGTGGGTTGGCGCCGCCGGTACTGCTGGCACATCAGGCCGTTTCCTGGTTATGTATAGCCCTCCGAATCTAGCTCTTTCGGCGTGTAGCTTCACGCATGTGCTTGTGTATCCATTCCTGCAGACGTGCTGCTGCTCAAGCCTGCTGGCTGGCAAATGCAAGTGTCCGGGGTCAAAGGCGTAGTGAGTGCGCATCTGTATGGCGCTGGAAATTCGACGGAAGAAGCGAGTGCCTTGTAGATCATGGTGGATCAATGGCATCCTGATAGTTGGTGCACGTCGGTCAGCATACAAGCTGTTGATGCGAAGGCGTCCGTGGTTGGGCAGAGAGGTGCTATAAAGTAGATGCCGCGAGCGTGTGGAGTATTCTGGACGGCCTGCAGCGACGAGATCGGGGTCGATAGGCAATGATCAAAGTGATGGCGAGGAACAGTGTGCTGGCGAGTGATGTGGTGGACTTCAGGGGGGAGGGCAACATTCGCTGCTATGAGATGCTCGTCTCTTCTCCTCCTCCATTCAGAGGAGAAGCACACTTTCCCAGCTCCAGCACCAAGTCCGCCAAGCGAGCTATTTCACTATTATATACGGTAAGTGAAGCAGCACTTCCGTTCCTGAGGAGGCCTCGCCAGCCAATGATTCAGGAACCGGGAGTGAGATTGTGGCCGGCGTGTCGCAATCAAGACCTCCCAATTTGTGACATGTTCGCTAACATTTCTCCAGGTGGCTCAACGGTCTCGAAGATCTACCGTCATCAGGAAACCCCAAGCTAAATCGATCCCTGTGAAGCAAATCGAGCCTGCTCAGATCTATCTTTTTTGCTGTTTTTTTCACCGTCTATTGGTAATGTGGCTATTTTTCGTTTTTTTTTTTGATGGATCATGTTCATGTGGGACTTGGCGTTATGTTCATATTTTTTGGTTATGACAATCTGATGCGAGCTTCTGTGGCGCTGAAGCGATATTTTTTTGAGTAGAAAGAATGCTAATAGAGCAGCATTGCTCGCAGAGATGAGTTCTGACGAAGCATTCGTACAATGCCGGCGATTTGGTGGACTGAATCATGTTCGCAATGAGACATAACTTCCTGCTCTGTGCGATTGCTCATTATGAACGCTTCATCTTCCTTTTGCTGCTTTCACGCCCTGCAATCTCAAGCGACGCTATATTCACTGACATTGTAGATAAACTTCATACAAATACATCACAGTTGCTTGCAGACACATCAGGCAATATTCCTCTCAGGGGATCGAACTCAGCTTCAGCTTGCTAGCAAAGCTCTTGGCCTGAGCTTTCATAACGCGCCAAGCTGCAGTTCGAACGCGAGTTGCATATTCGAACGCTGGCGAATGACAACGACGGCAGCAATACATTCACAGCAACGAGAAGCAGCTCTGCGTTCACGACTCTCACACTACATATCACATTGCCGTTGGAGTGGCTCGCCCTAGAGCTCTCATGAGACTCGCAGGCGCCGGCGAGAGCGACAACCACTCGGGAACGCTGTTCGAACGTCGAGCTGATCATTTGACAACTTTGTATCATCGACTCAAGCGGCGCGTCGTAAGGACAGCAGGTCAGAGGTGTAGACTCTCGAAATGACCACCCATCGGATCAGGGGACAGCGCTCCATGTGAAAGATAAGCAACAGGCAGCTAGCTTCTGCTTTGAGGACGGGAGACTTAATGCAGACGGGAGAATTTTATCCTTCATCTCTAGACCTCGGAAAAGACACGCGATGGTCCAAGTCAGAATCATGATGCTCCGCCGCAGAGTTTCTTTTAGTCCTTGGCTCAAGATCTTTGACATTAGTGGTAGCTTCACGAGGGCTCCTCCACGCCTCGAATTTCCGCCAGTGCATCAAGGTTCGACTTGGAATCCTTTCGTTCGAAGCTCAAAAGCGTGGAAGAAACATGCATGAAGACTACCCAACAACCACAATAACAATCATGGACGTTGATCTCCATGCACAGGCTCGTGATAGAACAGTGTAGATCAGCGAAAAGCTGCTTCCTGCTCCATCGATCGCAGATGCGCGGCTACACAGGTGTACGTCCAGCAAAGAACTTCTCGGTCACCCAGTCCGAACTCACGTATGCGTGCCCGTGAATATTCGTGTCATCCTACGCCCCTGTCGCCCTGCCTATATTCAATTCATCATGCCCAAGCAGGTCCACGCTTATGCTCAATCGCAATCGCCAAAGTCTGCTACACGATGCCATGGCCGCCACCAATCTCCAGGGCGTGCCTTTCATGACAAAGCTCGAAGTTGCAAATTTGGCACATGCAGCTGTATCATAGATCAGAGTGCTGACGATAGCCTTTGCCAATCCATCGCTTCTTCGGGCGGCTCGCGGATGTATTTCAATCCAGGCGCTTTAACACACTATTCTCCCGAACTCTTGCTGATCTCTGAACAAACTTGTTCTTCAGACAACCGAAACATATTCCAGTGCTTTCAAGAAGAGCATCTTGCGGAGAAGTCGCCAACCGACGTCGAGGACAGGATATAGGTCCTTTGGTTGGAGCTTCAAGCGTTCTCTCTCGATAGCGGTTGTCCTGACTTCGAATTTCTTGCGGAAGTTATGACAGCTGAAGCTTCTTTTCTCAATGCTGCTGGAGTCTCTCTTCACTAGTTAGAGGACTGTTGTTTTCGTAAATCCTTCTAGATATTGCTTCTCGCGCTCGTCGAACCATACCAGCCGGTCCAACTCCGGTGGTGAAACCACCGTCACGACCGCCGCCGAGGCGCAAGACGCAGCGCGACACTCCTTAGAAACATAGCTTCGCTGCTTCTCTTACTATACGGTCGAAGCTATCCAATTCACTAGCTCCACTAGCTCTGCTAGCTTTATAGTTTGTAGAAGAAGAGTTTGTAGAAGAAGAGTATGTAGAAGAAGAGTAGGGTTTTATTCGGGAACGCATCGAACGTACTATAGATGACGATGAGACTATTGTTAGTATAATAGATTCATCGAGCGTTACTAACATAGAGTAGTCTAAGGTACGTTTATTCATCCGTTCTACAATTACTTGTGCCTAATACTAATATTATGCAGCGAGGTAGTTAAGTCGCTGCTCACTTCTCTATTACGGGATCGGTATTAGGCCTAGAAGAAGAATTGCCGCGATGGATTTAGAATTGCAGTATATAATGGCGAGATACATCATAGGCATCGCCGAAAGAAAGCAAAGTAGCTAGTAAAGATCGAACGCATAATAGAACTACTTCGCGCTTCGGAGGTCTTACATAGTCGCCTATAGCCACGTAATAGTAGCGGCAATCTAAAGGACCCGATGGGATGGGATGTCGATTTGCTCAAAACTTTGAGACAAATTGTGGAGCTATCCTAGGATGTTAATGCGATTAATGACCTACTAGCAAAATCTACGCGATTACGGTATGAAAGAGGAGATTAAGAGCATAAACGAGTAGGATACGGCGCGGCCATGGATGTGTGAAATCTGCCTAAGCCATAGTACCCGCGGCCGCGGTGGTTGCAACCCCAAGCACGCGTACCATTCCGACACTCGAGAGAACTTCAAAGCCCTCGTCCTATTCTCACGTATGGTGCGTGCAGAAGCCATCGACATGCTTTCGAAGCGCGTCAAGCTTTCTTGCTAGATGCCACTAAACGTGGGTGGCGAGACTCGCAAGCATGGTATTCGGGCCCAGAAGGTAGATGAATGTGTTTGTCCGGTGTTGGAACGAGACTTCAAAAGGAAAGGTTCGCCTAGTATGCTTCAAGACTCGCCATGTGAAAATATGAAGCTGATACCGTCCTCGAAGACTTGATCCCAACGGCCATGCAGAACAAACCTCACATCCCAACTTTCCACACTCCCTCGAATTTCTTCCCATCCACCGACCCACCCACCACAACAACCGCACACCATCAACCGCCATCAACTCCGGAGTCAAAGATGTGCCACATCCAGCAAGCAGTCTTCAGCTGCGGCCACCACGACGTCGCCGCCCCGTGCCCCTGCCGCTGGCCAATGTGCCAGGATCCGCCATACAAGTACTGGCCGGTGAAGGCACTTTGTCCGGCGTGCAGGGCACCACCACCACCACCATCACGTAAGTATACGTCCCTCGCACCTTTCCATCTCAGCATCTGCTCTACGCGCCCCAGCTCGCAGCTTGTCCCTCGAGAACACCACGCGGTGGCGGAGGGATGTCCTCGGGAATTTCACTGCAGCATGTTAGAGAGAGAGAGAGGTGAATTCACCTCCACGAAAGTCGTTGCACCTTTCCATCTTCGCATGCATCTACCTTATTTATACCCTCTCTCCCAAAAGGATAGGAGCTATACCTTCCAACTCACAGCCACTATCAAAAGCACACTACAGCGAGGCGGAGAGACTGTAGTGAACCCTTTCACTCACCAGGTTGTCTTCGAGGCCTACCTATCACCATCCCCATCTCCAGCACTTCCTTCACAAACCATCATCAAAAATCATTCAATTTCGGAGATTTTTTTTCTAGTACTTGACTCTAACACCACCTCTCAGCCCTTCCCTCCAAAGACAACAAACACTCTTCTCCTCACACCACTTCTGAACCATCCAAGGCATGAGTTCGACCTCGACAACCTCCACCTCACTAACACTAACATCGCCCTTCCGTTTGTTAGGCCTCGACTTCGCCACCGACTTCACTTTTCTGACCTCCACCCTCACACCCCTCGCGTTGAGCCAACCCGTCAAATCCTCCAAAACAATCGGATCAAACAACAGAATTTTTTCATACCAAGAAGGAGATTCCAGATCGTTGCTGGGAGGCGTTGATCGGATGGTTGCAGAGATTTTTGGGAAGAGAGTTGCGGCGATCGAGGGCCAGGCGGGATCGTCGGGTTTGAGTTTTGCAGAGGAGGCGAGGATTGCTGGCGCTGGAACGATGTCGAGGGTTCGGATTGACAGAGGAGAGGAATGAGCTCGTATTCGTGGTGGAGATGGGGTGCTCGGCGACTTCTCATCATCAGAAATTTCGTCAATGTTGACATACTTTGGAGATGGCTGAGATGCGGACTTGAAGGCAGGAGATAACTTTAGAGGAGAAAGATGATCCGGTATCGCTTGCGTCTGCTTCGGCGGACGTCCTCTTCGTTTCGGCGTTGTCGCTTCAGCATTGGCATTAACTTTCTTTGGTCGTCCACGGGGTCTTTTTCCTTCTTTGGGCGATGCATTATCGGTCAAGGCGCGATATTGCGCAATGTTCCCAGTCTTGGGTGGTGATGTATGCAACGGACTGTGAATATTACTGTCGAGCATTTGGAGTGCTGGCCGAATAGGCGAGGTTGCAGATCGTTTGAGTGACGGCAGCTGGGCTTTGAAGGGCGGTGAACGTGGTGGAACAGGTCTGAGATCAGGAAGAGCATTTCTCGAGTCGATAGTTCTGCTCGGCGTAGACGCTTTGCGAGGGACAGACTGAGGTTCGGTCAAGCCAGAGTTAGCCTGAATTGGAGACTTCTGTCGGCCGTTACCAATGGCGAGATTAGGATCCATGGCAGCGGGAGAGGAGGAACGACACAGATCTACTATCTCATGCGCTGGTTCCACAGCTGCATTGACAATATCTCCATCGGATCCGCCAGCACTGACAACTCCAGATTCGGTGGAAAGGGGAGCTTCGGGAGGCTGCAAGAGGTCGCTGTATGGGTCTGCGGTTGCGCTGTTCTCGCGAGAGTGAGGCGCGCACGCATCGAAGGCCGGCCGAACGTAGCTGGCATCAAGCATCTCTCCGTCATGCCCTCGAGCCGCCGAACACCAATGCTCTTTCCTGCCTTGGCCCACTGAGAGACTCATGCCATGAGATGCTGATATGAGTTTTGTATAGCTCTTTCGTGTCGGAGTCGTGTCGGTTTGCAGACCCGAAATGCTTTCTGACTCCCGTACTGCCATTTGCATCTGGCGTATGAAGGTTGGCGAATCCTCGCCACCGAGCTGACTTGACGTACCAAACAGAAAGTCCTGCCGTCTCTCTTCTGCTCTCGCTTGTTCCGGACGATATAGCTGGGCCAAGCAATCTGCTTCGTTGAAGCGCACTTTGGCTTTCGCTGCTTGGGCCTTCTTCAACGTGCCTGTACCTGCGGCGCCTTCGACATCTGCTTTCTTTGTCCGAGGTTTGCGTGGCTTCTTGACCTTTGCGGTCTCCTGGCCCTCTGTAGCTGATGCTCCGGGCGCGGCTACCTCCGCTTCTGCGTTTGGCACGAAGAAGGAGGACACTGTTGGCTGATCGATGGGAGCCGGTACGACATCTTCAGGTCGGTAAGCTTTCGTGGCCAAGTCAGTGATTGTCTGCGGCTTCTTCTTTGGTGCCTTCTCCCTTTTCTTCGGTTCAACAGCCGGCGGAGGCGAAGGCGCTTTTGCCTTGCGCGCGGCGGGTGGTCGTGTTGCCTCGTCTGCGAGATCGACTCGTCTCCGTTTGGTCAAAGCTTCTCCCGAGTGCGTCCGCTTCACCGGCTGCGGCTTGTCTTTGTTGTCGTATTGAAAATTGCCAATGACATCAGCCAGACACAAATTGGGCCTATCGGCGTCGACAGAAGTGTTGGAGCAAGCAGTGTCGGGCCTGACTGGTGCTGCTCCAGTGGTGTTCTTCACTGGAGTCCAGCTAAGCCTGCGGCGATGTGCTGGCGCTGGTAGCGTTTCAAGATCTGCCGCTTCGTGCTCACTACGGTGCGGCGAGAGAGTCGGCAAGGCACGTTTGTTGAGATCGGCATTCGTGCTCGTTTTTGCATGCGCGAAGAAAGCTGACTGCTGGTCATGTTGGACTTCCGAAGCATGAGTTGTCGAACTTTCGACCTTTGAATTCTTCTTAGGCAGCTTTGTTGCTTGCGCCTCCTCGCCGCTGGCCTTTTTCGTAGCTTTCTTCGTGGGCCTGGGCTTAGCCTTTGTATGCTCAGCATCGTCATGACTATCTGCAGCTGGGCCGACTGTCCTCTCGCCCTGCACATCTTTAGCCTCCAAGGCTGCGAATTGAGTCGAAGCCAGGTCATCGGAGTTCAATATGAAGCTCGCAGACTTGTCACTCTTCTTTTCTCCTAGCACCTTCGCGGCTTTCTTCTTGGGCTGTCTGCCAGGCTTGTCGCTCGTCTTGCCCTCAACTGCTGCTTTTGACTTTCTAGCCTTCCTTGCCACTTTAGGGACAGGAAGTACAGCTTCACTCGGCGACTGCTGTCCCGGTCTGAAGTCGTAATCGGACAACGAAATGCTTGGCGCTCTCGGCTTTTGCAACGCATCCCTGGGAGGGTTCAGAACGATCGGACTAGCCAATGTGAGACTTCTCGATGCCTCCCTCGATGCTGGCGACGGTGCAAGATAGGCATAGTCGTCGAATGGCGTCGTGCTTCTCTGTCGCTCTGGTCTCGCATTCTCCGCCGCCTCAGGCCTCTTGGGTCTTGTGAGCTTCCCTTCGCTCTTCTCTGCAGCATGATCGCTTCCGTCTTTCGCATGCCTCCTCGCCCCGAAGTACTTTGACTTTAGCAGACTCGCCGCCGAAGCGAAGCCTTTGTCCGTGGCTTCTGGGACATGCTGGGCCCTTGAACCTGCCCCTAATCCTGAAGTAGTTGGCTTGGCGAAAAGCGTAGACGGAGACGGCAGTCCAGGAGAAGAGGACGACTGCGCTGGGCTCTTGGCTTTCTTCGTACTCTGCTGCGGCGAGATGGTGGGAGGGCGAAAGGCTGAGGCTGCGGGAGAGGACGAGTCGATGACGACGGGACTATGGGCCGGCATGATCGAGCCAGCGAGACGGGGACATTTCCAGCGTATGCGACTAAGAGAATGCAGCTTGACAGACACTCGAGTCTTGCAAAATTTACTGCTGCATGCGTCAATGTTTCAATGTTTTGTTCCGTACTCCGTGTCGTGGTGAGTCGTGACGCGCGCCTCGGTCGCCATCGCTCGTGATGCGAATCTTGCCAAGCTTGCGGGGGGAAAAGGGCAGGTCAGCCGAGCATTCACTTCCTTTTCATATGAAAAGCCCAATCTGGAAGTCGCTTCCACATGACGTGACAATATATTCATCCATGATCGGGAATATCCAACAAGGGGGTAATTAAGAGACTACGTGAAGGGGAGGCTAATCAAGACGTAAGGAGACGCGATTGCCGAGACGGCAAGAAGTTGTTCAGCACGGTGTTCATCACAGCTTGAGTTAACTCCGAGTGAGGATTTTTCATTCTGCGAGAACAGCGAAGTGGTTTCCACATGATCGAGTTCCGAGAATAGCCGGAGAAGAGCATGTATAAGCGCATGAAGAGCATCGCGATGCACCTCTCGACTAGCAACTTCGCCGATTATCATTAAGCAAGCGGTGATGCTGACGATGAGAAAGATCAAATCAATTGCTTTGAGGAGGCCCATGACACCGAGGTAGAACGAGGTCGATTCGGAGAACTCATCCTGGTTCTGGGATGAGAGCCAGATGGTGGAAAAGTTCAAGCAGAATGCATAGATAAGCGCCAAGTACAGGAAGACTGAGACAGGCATACTGCCGCTGGATTGAAAATAGTATCTGTGGAAGAAAATTTCGCTGTTTAGAGCTTGTTCATCCGACACGTTCTTGGACGAGGTGCGCGAAGAGGCCCGAGAAGTACGAGACTCTTGCTTGGTAAGTGTACAAAGTTCTTCGAAAAGTCAAGATCAGCCGTCGACAAAGTCGAAGTCTTTGCCCAATATCAATCTCGTGCTCCCACAGGCTTTGAATCGATGCATCCGCCGCATTGGAAAGCTGCGTGACTTGAAGGAATTCCATCCATGTCACGAACAATATCCGCAGTAAACATCGTACGCTGCTACCTTGCTTAAACCCAGGCACGCTGGCGTTTGGAAATGGCTCATCCAAGTAATACTGTAAGCTGCCTTCAATCACGCCCGTGACGATCCTTCAAGTGCCTTCCACCCGCCTTGGTATCTACCTTTGTGCCTACCTGCCCTCACACCTCCACTCCTTCTCTTTCTACAATCCATCTACGTGCATTTTTGCGTCTTCGGGGGGCTCGGATAGTATTTTTGGGTGTAATTGAAGCCTTCGCAACGAGCTGGAAGTGCCGTGAACGGTGGCGAGAAGCACCAATGCAAAAGGGGCCGAAGCTGCGGGTCCAACCTGTTGACACAGTAACCATATCGCAAAGGCTGCTTCGAGCGGACAACACCACAACTCGTGCAGGCGGCGCAAACCGGCGAAGATTCGATTGACTTCAGTACCCATTAGATTGAGGCCCTCCACTTCAAGTAAGGTCGAAGAAATTCCCATTCATGTATGAAAGTATACTGCTTCCATTAGCTTCCATCTTGCCACGCACAGCCAACGTTCGGCATCACTACCTTGACGTCACGGAACCAGTACACAACAAGAGCGTGGCAACAATGAGGAGATGGCAGAAGTTCGTAGATTCGGAAATTCCACGACCTTGCAAGTGGTGCAGGATGGCTTTCAGAAGAAACACCTGCGCGAAGGAGAAGGCCCCAACTAGTGCTTCAGGGACAACTGTTGGTAAGAGGTGCAGCAGTAGCGGGAAGAAGAGCAAATTGATTGACTTCCACCTTCTGCTTGCTGCGTGCGCCATGCCTGGTTGAGGTGATATTGGGAGCCATCGAGTGGCATTCGAGAAAGACGACAAGGGACAGAGGAATGCGAGGATCAAAGGCTTGAAGCAGCCAGTCCACAGAGTTGGATGAATACAAGCAAATGATGGAAGGCCGCAGCTTCAGGGGTGCGTGTGTAGTTATGCAGTTGCTTCAGGAGCAGAGTCCCAAGTTTCAGAGCCACGACTGCTGCAAAAGTCCAGCATATGTTGTGAACACCTGACTATTGGCGATGAGCCCCAACTCCTTCTCAAGCTCACGATAATTTCGCCTCAGAGCTGACTCTAACAGCACAAGTGTCACCGCCGCAGAGTTGACCGTCAGATCTGTCGCAATTAGGAAGCGCAAAGGAGGCAGCAAATTCTTCTCCAAGTAGTCGCAACAGCAACAACATTGATGAAAAAGTTCCGCACAAGTGTCACCGCCGCAGAGCTGACCGTCAGATCTGTCGCGATTTGGGAACGCAAAAGAGGCAGCAAATTCTTCTCCAAGCAGTTGCAACAGCAACAACATTGATGAAAAAAGTTCAAGTTTGTGGTTTCCAAAAATTCCCCTGCGACCGTTCGAAAGAACAGTGGCAGGAAGTGTGTGACCATTGGCGGAGCGATATCCAGCCTCAGATAATTCTTCATCGACTAACACTCACGAGCTACACGCCGGTCACTGAGATGGAGAACCTGTTCAGCGAGCACGAATTAGCTCTAAAAGGTGTGGTCAGCAGTTGTGGTCGGCAGCGAGGACAGTGAGGTGATGCTTACCGCGTCAACAGGTGTCCGGAGGACGCCTACGCCCATCGGTAAAAAAAAATTGAGTGCCCCTGGCACCACATCCTGTGATCAGCCCCAGGCTGGCAGGTGGAGAGAAAAGGAGAGAAAGGAAAAGCGAAGAGCAGCGGCTTTTTATTCTTTCGAGTGCGCACGGGCCTGTTGCCTGGCTTAGCGTGCTCTGGACTGCACGCTGGCGTGCTGTGGATTGCACGCTGACGTGCTCTGGATTACCAGCGTGCTGAGCTATTCCACCTGGCCGAGCCGCTGCAGAGTAGTGGGAGGCCCGAATCTGCTGGCGGAGCTTCATATTGTCCAATGCCAATCCACCCAGCTCCATTTGTGATCTATGTAGGCAACGCACATACAGCAGCATGAACCATTTCTTCCTCAAGGCACCGTCAAGTCCTAATGAGATCGACGGCAAGCGATTCTGCCCACACTCATCTCTCGAGCTGCTACGCAGTCTGCCCATTTCCTCCTCGCCACCGTCTTCATTGTCCCACCTGCGGTCCCGCTATGAATGCATCCCCGAGTGAGCAGAACCCAGACCCTGATAGAGCACCAACATGGTCAGGTTTGACGCGTGGCGAAGGCGAAGTACACCGGAATGCGCAGGAATGAAGGCAGCAAGGTCCGCTCCTACTCCACTCCACCAAGTAATGCAACTCACTGCCGACGAATACATCCCCTTTCGGTCGCGCCGTGGCGTCTTTCGAATGGCAAGACTTGCTGCGATACCTCTTGAATTTTGAATCGAACCTCGCACTCAGGGGATCAAGGTGGGAGCGGGACAGAGGTAAAGTCAAGACTATCGCGGAGTAGGCAAAGACCGACACTAGAAGATTCAACGAAACGAACGTGGGATACTCTGGGGAGAATAGACTTCTTGTCTTAGTTTGATATTGAACCTGTCCAAAGCCTTGCTGTTCCTGAAATATGCGATTGATTCTGTTCACCACTGTAGCCTCCTGCTGCCTCGGAGGAGCATCCGAACCGTTGGTCTTGCTAGACGCGCAATGCTACTGGCTTCCAGCCCTCTCTTCACCTCCGACAAGAAGCTCAAGGTCGACTTCGGGGCGATTGTGCGGCCGGACCTCCGCAATGAAGACTACCTCAGCGATGCCTTCACCACCCACATGGACGCGCTGGTAGCCGACAAGGTGCCGGAGCGTTTCACGTTCCCAAATTCCATCCGCAAGCTGGCAAACCGTGTGCATGACGAACCAGGCGCCGCCGAACGACTTCATGCCGGTTGGTGTGCGTACCAACGCCACGCAACCGGGCGCCTCGAATTTACCCGTGGCCTTGGCGGCGAAGGCTTTAAGAGGAGTTACACATGTTTACATACACCAGCGCTCCCTCTTCGTCGACAAAGTGTCTAGATTGATAGAACTGGCAAGCAATTTCTCGGTCGTCGTACGAGAAGCGGAGGTGGCGTCAAACACGGCTAAGACATCAGTGCTCAGCTCTCTTGGCGATAAGCGAACGATGGAATCTGCAACAGGGACAAAGCTTTGTGTTGCAAAGACAGTCTCTGAACAGAGCACTGGCAGCGTGGCAGAAACGTGGAGATGATCACGAATATGTCAAACAGAGACTCGTCTGAATTGGCATTTGCCAAGGCGATGCCTCCGAATGGCGAGCGTATGGACCTTACATCATTTCCGAGCTTTGTATGATATAAGACTTGCAAAGGTCCAAAATGTAAAGCATCATCACACTGACACTCGTTTCAACATCTAATTCACTACCCTCGTTTGACCAGATCCTTTCTGCAATCATGAAGCTCACCCTCATTACATCTTTGGCTGGACTTGGTGCACTTGCAACGGCCATTCCTTCTGAGCTGTTTGAGCGTGGCGACTATGGGAGATGTATCAGCAAGTGGGAGGCAAAGCAGTGGATCAACAGCAATATTGCTATGTGGAACCGCAAAGGCGACTGGAAGAGGCTTGCCAAGACGCTCTACGCCGATGACTTCAAGGCCAAGTCCAACTCAATCAAGTCATCTCGGGGCTTCAAGGTATGATCTACCTAAAGCGCGCGTATTGGTCATCCACTGACATACTGCAAGCTTACTGACGATCCTTACTACAACTCCTTGAACGACTTTATCACCGACCTCGACAAGAAGATTCCCACGATCTACGACCAGTCAACCGTTGGCTACTATTTGGACTGCAACACCCTCGTTTGGGTCCGTAACATCGGACGTGTCAAGGGCTGCGACGATCCTGTACGAGACATCTCCGTCCTTACCATGCAGAGAAAGGGCAAGAAGATTCAGGCAAAAGATGGCTTGATCGAATTCGACAGCATCAAATGGGGCAAAGCTTTGGGTGGAAAGTACGATCCACCAAAGCGGCAATACAACTTTGGTCAGAACAAGGGTAATGGCTACGGTGGCAAGGACTACGAGTGGGATCCCAAGAAGAATGATGGCCATCACACCAGCCCTCACCAGAAAGATGATGGCAAGAAGAACGGCGGCACACAGGTTGACCCACACAAGAATGACGGCAATGGCTATGACGGCAAGCAAAATGACCCTCAGATTAACAACAATGGGTACGGACGTGACGATAAGAAGAACGATGGAAAGCATGTCGATCCTCAAATCAACAACAACGGCTATGGCACCGACAAGAGCAGCGGCACTCAGGTCGATCCTCACCAGCAAAGTGGCTACAAGAATGATGGCACGAAATCTGATCCAAAGAGCAACGACAAATATGGTCACAATGATCGGAAGGACTATTAGATGTCTTTAGAGCTGATGCATGAGAGAGACTGTGGCAATACGGGTGGCATTTTAGAGTATTACTGACCGAATTCGCTCCTTTTCGTAGGAAATGAAAACTCTTGTAATACTACGTGTCGCTCCTTTCATCCTGCCCATGCTGTGTCTAGTGCACAAAAGCCATGTGAAGCTCCTGGAAGCTGCTCGGGTATGCCCATACGCTGAGCTCACATCCCTCCCTCACAGGCATGACTTCATGCAGTGTGTGATCAATGCCCATTCATACCCTCAATCTCTCTCTTCAATCCAGAGCTCTGTTGGTCATATTCGACGACCTACTCCCGCTCAAATGTACTCATTCCCTAGGTAACCTCGGAACCACTCGGCCCCCTCCTTCGAAACTCGTTCCGTACTCACCTCGCCATCGATTGCAACCCACCTCGGTGTACAGGCCAACCTGACCCGTCGCCGCATCGCCTCCCATCTCGACATGTCTTTTCGCAAGCTCCACAAGCTTCTTGATCCTGCCACCGTTCTCATCACGAATGCTCAGCTCGACATATCCAGACCCGGTTTCCCCTTTAATCCGATCATAAGAAGAGAAGAACATGAAAGGACGTAGAGGCTGGAAAATTAGCTGATCTTGAATCGAGTCCGGAACGAAAGCTTCAGCCAGTGATTTGATGTGTAACAGTCCCCAGTTGTTGAAATACTGATCGAGGAAGGGATGGACAGTGATCCATTGCTCGTCGGTGGGTTCGAAGATCTTCCCATCGTTGGGGTTGAGAAAGGTTTTGGTGTTGGTCGGGACTGCGTCGAGGTAGCGGTTACCTCGCATCTCTTTCGAAATGGGGTTGTTGATGGTATGGTATGCCGTCTTGTTGATTCGCATGGCGAGACAGAGCTCTCTAAGCGGAAGGTGGACGAAGATCATCTCGGCGAGCTCTGATGTGTTGAACACTCGCGCCGCAGCGGTTGGAGCTGGTTGCGCGGTGGGAGCTGGTTGAGTGCGCTTAGTACGACGTGCCTTTCTCGTCGTCTTGATCTTGCTCGGCTTCGCCATCTTTGGTCGAAGTATTGAGGTAGTCCTGTACGCCATTAGAGTTGCGACCTCGAGCGAATTTTTTGAGTCAACTTACCTGCGATTCTGTGCTTGTTGGACAGCGAAGGCCGGCGGGTAGGTCTTCATAACAATCTTCAAGGTTCCTGTTTCTGAGAAGTAGGTTGTATAAGGCTTCGAGGCGGCGGCCCCTGGAAGTCCGCTTATGCTGCGCCGTTTTGGACCCTGAATTTACGGTGCGGTGGCAAATTCTTCTCACGCCGCACAATTCCAGATACGCACTCCCAGTACACCCTCGCACGACTTGGTGAATAGAGCCACGGCAAGCACAACGATACCCGCTCCTTTCGCCGCATCACTTCTTGCAACACCACTTGTCACCAGCAGAGATGGCGACTCACACATCCAGAGCTTTCCAGACCGTCGAGCTCCTCGCCATGATTCTCAGCCTCCTCACTCCACAGGAGCTGAAGCAAGCATACCGCGTCGACAGGACCTTCAAGTCGACCATCGACCAGGACCAGAACCTCCGCCGCCGGGTCCAGTTCTTCAATAAGTCATTGCGCCTTGATCAAGCCTTCGACGACCACAAGACCGGCCTGTCTCGTCGATTCGGCCAATTCGAAACTACTCTCCATCCAATCCTTCATCGACAAATCTCCCCGGCGAAACAAGGCTGCCCGCTGTTTTTCTACGTCCAAGTTGGAAAGATCTGGGATCTCCAAACATACCACAGCGCCAAGATGTCTCAGATCGTCTGTCAGCCGCATACTCCCTGCATCAAGATCTCTTTCAACAAGACGCCGTGGGCCTCAGAATGGCAGGAGGAGATAGTTTGGGAGGTAGAGGAGGGTCTTGGCGTCACCTTGGGGCAGCTTGTTGACGCCGTGAAGCGTTTGAAAGTGTTGTGGACCCAGGAAGTTCGCGTGGAGCTAGTGCAGCGTGGAAGGGAATCGACGGAGTACCAGCAGGAGATTCGTCTGGAGATCAGTAGAGAACACAGGAATGGCCGGGTAATGAAGTTTTAGGCTCGTAATGACACTCCAAACCGTTCTTGCCTCCACATCGCCTACCTCCTTACAAAGCTACTGAGGGACTAATCGGTCTCGTTTGTTTGAATTTTGAAAGTTGTGATAGAAGCGCTGTCTACGTGAGGATCTGCTGAATGCCAACATAGCAATCTCTACAAGCGGCTGTCTTTACAACATGGAAGTTTCCAAGCATTTCAAGTCGCAGACAGCTCTTGCAACCGAAGACATCGCCGAAGACGCGTTTGAAATGATACGGAGGAGTGATGTAGTCTTATGATCACAATCAGAGTCAGACCCGACTTTGCTTCCAATGCGCATATTCCACGAAACTGTCGAAGAACGAAGCAGTGTCAGAACCGAGGAGGCCCCAAGGAGGGCGTTTTCTCCTTGAAGATGAAAGTGACGCTAATAATGAAGCTTTTGGACTTTTCGAGCGCTGCGCTCTGTACTTCCAAGCTCTCCAGGGTCACTATATTGTAGACAGCCTCAGCGAAAGCAGAGATCTTTCAGGAAGCATCTGAGATATGAGACCAATCATACGTCTCACACGAGTACATCTGGAACCGTTTGACTTCTGAAATTGAGGCTTGGTAAGGCTTTGAGGTTGCAGACAAGCTTTGCCGGACGACAGGATGTTATCCAGGCAAGACCATGTACGGGAAGCTCTGTCGGCGCACTGTAAAGTGTCTGCTTCCGAATCGCTCCCAACTTCGAGACGCTTAAAGGAAAGATTGGAACACCTCTTTCAGTAATTTGTCCTTGACCACGGTTGACGGCGTGCTGCGCGCTCGATGCTACGCGGTCTCGCACAGTGGGCAGACGACTCGCTGGCGCCATTGCAGCCGCAAACGGCACAGCGGAAAGTTGTCACAGAACCGCAAGACCCTCCTACTCCGCAGTAGCAGAAGCTTCCAACGCCGCAGCAGAATGCGACCTGAGGCCTACTCCAGTACTAACATCATAGTTGCCGTCAGAACTTGCCCCTACCCCCTAGAGCTCTCGTGGCCAGGTCCCGCAAAGAGTTCAAGCGTTATCAAAGCAAGGCCAGAGGACTGGTTGATTGCTTATCGGTATACCGAGACGTAACGTTTCGGTTTGCGAAATAGGAATCCTTTCAGCTCCTAAGAGCTCCTCCAATTTCAGAAGCGATCAATCTGTGATGGAGACATTCAGGATTTGAAGTTTTTATATGAGTTCAACACGAATCTTTCCTATTCCACCCTGAGCTCGCCTTCTCGGAGCTTACTGAAGGTACCAGGTCTCAGAGATGTCCCCGAATCTAGTTCAGGCTCCCAAGAGCACATCTCTGTCTCCTCCAAGTTACGGACCACGGTGAAGCCTCTCTGAATGGTCAAAGACGACCAGAAGGTTCGGATCGGCCTCTGATTGCACGTATTACCATGAACCGACGACTTTCTGCCTTGTGTTGAACGTGAAGACGTAGTAAAATGATCAATTACTTCCAGATATTCCTTCGGCTTCTCCTCCAAAGTGCTTGGCAATGGGTTATACTAAAATGTACCGTCTCGGCGTGCTGTACGTAGATTTCTGGAGAAACCTAGAGAGAGTAGGCGGTTATTACCATCACGGGGGGTCCTTCGAGATATAATCTTCATCTGATATCAACTCGATTCGAAATAAGGAGCATGGTGACCTGCGAGGCAGTGAGACTCATCTAGCTGGAGAGCTCGGGTGGAGGTAGAGATATATACTTTTCCAGATACAGATCGCCAGCGTTCCACGACAACGAGGCCTTCGGGCGTGTCAGGGATGAGCAGATTCATTATGACTTTGGGCCGGGCTGAGAAACGTCGCCCATCATCGTCGCAGGACCAGCCGGCTGTGTTAGTCAATCTGTCACTCGAATTCGGGAAAGGCAGAGGGCCTGAACGGTCTGTGACACTGGTGGAATAGATCCTGGACAATAGCAGAGTCAAGAAGATTCCTCTTTTCATTCCATGTCACAAATGAGAAGTGCCGCGACGGCGATCTGATCCATCAAACAACGCGTCCACTGCTTGATCCGTATCCAAGAACTCATGCTCGTTCACTGGAGAGCTTCGTCGTCCCAAATCCAACTAAAAACAAAAAAAAACAAAAAAAATCCCCTCCACTCACACGCTCAATTGTCATTGCCAGCATATTCCAGGCGAGCCCATGCTCTGTCCTTCCCCCAGTACAGCATGCCTAGCTTGCTGTCCGACAAAATCAACATTGCTGGAGGCGCCAGGTCTAATGCAAAGAAACCCATTACGTCGTAGACTAGGATATCTGTGTTGTCTGCGCGGTGGGAATTGACCCAAGGCTGGAGATTGTATGTGGTGCATGGATGCCGGAATTTGAAGGCACTGAGCTTTGCTGCATCTTCGGTGTGCTCGTCATCCTGTTTTTCCTTTTCGTTCTGCTCCCCATCCTTATCTTGTGCTCCTCGCTCTTCCTTGCCTTTCTCTCCATCTTGCTCATCCACACTGCACCTGTCCGCACACTCCCATGCTCACCCCCTTCTGCTTCACACTCTGATCGTCTCTACAGATTGAGCCATACTTGAGAATGAAGGCGTGTGCGCCCTCGTGCGCTATGGGGTTGAGAAGCATCCATGCGGTGATGCCCTCGTTGATCTTAATTTATGGCTAGAGCCTCACCTCTACTTCCCCGTCCACCTCACCTGTCATGCCCCAACTGCCGCCTTTCGACAGGTGGTCCGAGTCTAAACCAACCGGGACTTCGCTCACAGAGTCTAGGAAAAAGGTCTTGGAGAGAAGTTTCCATCCTTTTCTCATCAGTTCCGTGCTGTGTACTGTCGTATATTCACGTCCTTGATCTACTTGTCCCTGGAACTGCAAGAACCGCGCCCGAAGCTTGTGGGTTATCTGCAGAATCCGTGGTGTCGGTGTGTTGAATGAAGCGATAGTGGCTTGGGAGAGATGGATGGAATAGTTGGATGGGTGCAGGAACACTTCTGACGGTTGGATATGTTTGTTCATGGTACCGTGTTGGGGGCTTGATATGATGGGTCCACTTGCAAAGCTGTTGTGGAAGCGTCTCGTCGTAAAAAGACGGCATCAAACAATTCGAGGCCAACGAAGCTTGCGGTTTGACCGTTGAAATCGCGTCGTAAGCGAGGAATCGACGGAGTATGGAAAGAGCACTTTCACCAAGGAGCTCCCATTGCTGCAGTCACAAGAGAAATGCTATCATTTTGCCTTCTCCTACGCTGATCCCAGCTCATGATATGTCTACGAAAAGCTTGCGTATATCACGGAGTCATGTTCGAAGGTGGCCTTCACCGGACACTACGGCAGCAGTAGAGCAAAGTACCAAGGCATCATCTGCTGTCGAGAGAAATGGAAAGGCTTCGCTTACAGGTTGTACCACACCTCAACAGGCGGATGCTGATCATTCAGATGTCAGTTTAGGCGAGAGTTGGAGTTTGAGCTCTTAGAGACGTTTATGCCTGCTGCAGTCTTTAGATATGTATTCGGGATCAATGTTGCCCCTGAAACCGTTTGCCAAGCCACTAAGCTCGCGGCCACAAGCAGATTCTTCTTCGTGACTCTTGATACAACTTTCTCTCCTACAATACAAGCCATCCAGCGCCGCTGTCCGCCCCAACGTCGCATTCGACACAAAACGTAAGTCGACGCACCAGTGCCCTGTTCTGACATGGCTGACCGGTAAAACAGCAAGATTGGACAGCATCCTCCAGCACGATGGAAAATGGCTTTCGTTCAGACACCTTTGAGGCACTTACGTGCTCACCGACATCTTACAGCGGCCGCTGTTCTTGTCGGCTAAGGTAAGTAACATTAGCACATTGTCGGTTCTCAAAGCGTGACCCCTTACCACTGAACCCTCGCGCCCACGACTGCTGTCGAGAATGTCGCACTTGTCCAGCGCCTACATCCTCTCACGAACTGAGCTAACAGGTGACAGCAGCTGCGAAGGAGGAGGTGGCTGTGGAGGAAGGGGTAAGACATCACTTGCTCTCATACTTGTCGCACAGCGCTGACAGTCACTTCAGGTGGCTTTCCCTTCCCTGCCAGCACAGCTTCCAGCGAGGTCGTACGCCAACGCCACCAAGACGGCGACGAAGCAAGATCAGCTAAGGGCTGGAGCAGGTGCTCCAACTCAGTCAGGTCATTGCCTTCTCATTGCCACCAGTACACTTCCAAGGGCGACGCTGACTCTCTCAGCTGCTACTTCTCCTGGCCACTCACAGGGGATTCCTCAATACCAAAATCGCCAGCCGCAATACCAAAGCCAGTCATACCTTGCACCTGGCCCCTACAGCTCGCAGTACGGCCAGCAACCCGCCGGCATGAACCGCGGCTATAGTGGCATGCAAGCCACAGAGACAGGACGACGACAACTGGGACGAGATGGGCCTTTGCAGGTCGCAAGAGGAGGGCATCAGTCACTTTGATCAGCGTATCATGGTGCTGGAGCCTTCCGGTAGTTTCTTGTCAACAGAAATTGCACTGAGTGTGTCTCAAGCGGGTTTTACCACGATCTCATTTGCTGCAGACAGAATGAGAACGACGAGGGCAACATCCCTGACGGGGCCCCGAGGCTGTCTGTCCTAACACTATGGCAACCTTGTGTGCTGCAAGAACTAGGCGCCCGCGCAGGCGGCACGAGAGAAGGCAATGAAAGCTTCGCGCTTTACGACACTATGGGATTCTTCGCTTCGGGCTAGGCACTACTAATTAGGTATCACCTGTCCTACAGCGTACTTGGCATGGTATTCTAGGGTATAAGATATCCGCTAAGGACATCGGGGCGCGCTATCCAGCGGTCGTCGACTCCCACGGCCTAGTGCGAAGAAACAGAAAGAGCATAGGAGCGGCATATGCCATGGAAGACGCTAAGGGCAAGGCCAAGGTGGCAACCCTGGATCACTAGGTCGTTCTCTGGGGCAGCGGAGGGCTGCGCGCAAAGGCGCCTCAGGAGGCCGAGATGATCGTGCCACCGGAAGGCGACTACAAACATTGGTCATGGCGCACGTCTGATGGAACTAGTTTATGTGGAGATGATGGGCGGCAGTGCAGTACCTAGAAGCAGCTTGTTGTCACTCACATCTACACTACTTTCATGGACTGCACAAGATCATCGCAAAGAAGCGTTTCATGTATAGTATGGGAAGCAGGTAAAAGATCTCCACCTTGAGCCCAAACCCTCACTCCTTCTCGTTCTCGCCTGTCGTGTTGACAATGTGTAACGCCGAGTTTACCCTCATATGCTCACGCAGAGCCTGGATATCGGAAGTCGAAACAAGAGCATGTCGCTCCATGTACTCCCCCCTGCCCTTTCAACGGTATCGAAGCCTCAGTTATTCGGCGACCAATAGTACAGTCGATCTCCACGACTATACTGAACCGTGAACGAGACTTCAGATCGACCTCGAGTGGGCTCACAGTGGCAGAGACGAGACCGACGCCATCCTGGATCCAGCGTGATGTGGCCGACACCCATGCTGTTCAGGCCGGAGAATTCTATGCAGCGATTAGCTATGGAGTAAATTTTTGCGGCTGAGCATGGTTTATCTCACCTGCAGATAGAATGCCCTTGTAGGTGACCCCGTTGTCCTTGGTGTAGATGATCTCCGTGCCGCGTGGAATGGGCATGTAGAGCATTCTGGAATGCGGTCGGAAGGCTCGAGGTGTGGGAGGAAAGAAACGAGGCTGGTGTTGTTGAGAGTGTGATGGAGAAGATAGGCAAGTTCAGACTAGCTTCGCGAAGGGGCGGAGATAGATCGTGGAGCAGTACGAGCGGTATTTGAGCAGTCTGGGTAATGCGCTCGAATGGTCTGTTGTCGGCGGTCTGAAGTTCTTGGAGTGCTGGAGCGAGTTCTTTTAAGGGAGGGAGAAAGTGTGCATGGGCCGCAGCGTCAATGGTGAGCTCAGCCTCAATTTGCATAGCAACCGGATCTCGCCAGGCCGTCCGCTGGAGCGCTGGTATTGTTTCGCAAGCTTGGACTGCATTGTCACTTGGTTACACCAGCCTCGTTTTCCAAGGTGTTGCTCATTGTCGAGATGCATTCAGCCTTACATATGCTTTAGCCTTGAGCCGTCGCTCGGGACTATTGAATGCAGAGTGAAGACGGAGGACATAAATAATATGAAGAGCCTTATCTATGAGCAATTGCGAACGAGAAGCTCTTAATAATACCCTCGGGATCTAGCTGATCCAATTCAAGTCTCAGACCAAGCTGCTTCACACTCTTTCAACAGTAGCCGCGACGTCGCCCTTATCCCCATCATCACTACGTGTCTCCCTTCCAAGCTTGCCTTCTGCAGCGTAGCTGGTAGCATTTCGAGCAAAACCAAAGATCTTGTCCATCTCGTCAATCCTCAAGCCTTTGGTCTCGTGAATGAAGAAGTAAGCGTATATCGCAGCCACGATCAAACAGCTCGCGAAGAATATGTACACGCCGTAGTGCATGCTGGCATACATGCTCGGCAGAGCCTTTGTCACGACATACGTCCAAAGCCATACCGACATTCCGGCAAAAGGCCCGCTGATGGATCGAAGGCTTGAAGGGAAGATCTCCGAAGATATGATCCAGGGCAATCCATTTGCTCCGAAAGACCAGGTCGCGCCAAAGATCATGATTGCTGCGATGGCTGCCTTGCCGCCAGCAACAGTCGAGGCAGATTGTGGACTTTTAGAGCTTGGATCTGCGAGTGCGATGTATCCTGCGAGATAGTATTGACACAAAGCGCAGCAGATGCTGGACACGATCCAAGGCCACTTTCTGCCGAACTTGTCGATGAAGAAAGTAAAGAATATGACGCTTCCTGACGCTTTGATAATGCCGTAGACACCAGTCCAGAGAGTGTAGTCCGACAAGCCAACACTCGTGAAAATAGTGGGCGAGTAGTAATTTATCGCTGCTGCGCCAGACCAAGCTTGCCACATGAACATCAAGAACACCAGTAGGAAGCGATTTCGCATTCCTGGCAAGCAAGACTCTCGAAGTGCGGCCTTCGTGACCGCGAAAAAGCTAGACTTGTCTGCCTGTGATGCGGCTCGCTCTTCGGAAATCTGGCCTCGGACGAACATGACATCCTCGGCGATATAGGGGTGGTCTTCTGGGAGCATGCGTAGGAAGCTGTAGCTCTTAATAGCCTCGGCTGTCCGACCACGCTTGATGAGCCACACTGGACTCTCCTTAAGGAAAGGTATGCAGATCGCCAGGAGTCCAGCTGGGATTAGCTGCACGCCCATCGGTATTCTCCAAGCGGAAGTGCTCTGCGTGTTGTAGGAATGAACAAGGCCATAGTTGATCCAAAAGCCAACCACAGCGCCGACCTGATAAAAAGACTCGAAGAACCCAGTCAATCTGCCGCGGATTGCTGGAGGAGATATTTCAGAAACATATATGGGGCAGACTGCTGCGATTGCGCCCACTCCAAGTCCAGTCAGAAGCCTTCCGGCATACATTGAGCCCAGGTGCACAGGCCCGACCGTAAGCACGGCTCCCACGATGAAGATGATGTCTGCGATGATCAAGGTCTTCTTTCGGCCGAGTAGTTCCAGAGCAGGATACATGAAAAGTGCTCCAAAGAAGCCGCCGGCGCTGTAGATGCTGGTAAGATTGCTGGAGACGGCATTCTTCTCGGCTTTGCTCATGGTGCTCAGGCCAAAGTCTCGTTGGAAGCTGTGCAGGGTGATAGTCGTTCCAATGAATGCACTGTCGTAGCCATACGCGAGAACGCCGAGGGCAATGATGATGGCCGTGGCGTAGACTCTCCAGTTGTAGACCTCCGGCGGCGTCGGCCTGTCCTCCTTCGCTCTGCTGAAGCCGGTCATTCTTTAATCCGTGTTGTTCCGCGTCTCTACGAAAGTATGGTGGCTCGGTAGTCGTCCTTTTTAGAGTGTGAGGCTTGCGATGTCCTTCATCAGCTTCCGATCAAGCGAGCATATGCATGTCACCTTATCGAGCGACATCGGCGTCCATCCAAATGCCGAAGGTCTGCGGTCAGACGAGCGCTCCATATTTGAATTGACTGTCGTTGCACGAGAAATGAGGAGGTGTTGTCGGCAAAACTGCGTTCCCAGAGCTTCGGGACAAATGAGGGCGGATCTTTGGGCCGAGGAGCCGAAAAGCTTGTCCATACTTCATCTGCAGACATTCATCTGAAAAACCGCTAGACCCAATTGGGAAGCAGAGTGGGTTCTTGCCAGAGGAAGCTTGAGTAGGTCGCTGCAACTCCGTGCTACCATGATTGAGAACGCCTATGGTCTGAGAGTGTGGTCGCATGGATTGAGGTCGCATACGGAGAGCGAGTGCAGCTGGGGAATTCATGTCAGCGTCGATGTTATGATTATCGTGAGTTGATTGTATTAAGCAGAGTTATCTAAGTTCAGGAGTTTACATGAAGGGACCCCTTGGTTCCTTACGTCACCATGAGTCCCCATCGTCACGTGCCTCCTTCGAATATGCCTTCCTTATCAAGTTGCCACAAACAAAAGAAAATGGCACGTCCCCGTGCTAGGCAGCCCTAGCTCTATTCCCTCAGGCTCCTTCCGTTCCCTCAGCCTTCACCTTGGGTTCCTTGGCTCCAACTCCCTCATTCTTGAAGCGCTGGACCTCTGCTTAGCTTGCCTTTCGTCTAGCCTCAGCGATTTCTCGGTCGACTTCCTTGATAATGTCGATCTTCTTCCGGGCGATATCTTGGACCACCGTTTCAAAATCTTCGCCGTTGGCGACCCGATCTCGTTCCTGGTCGGCCAGGCCAGCTTGCTTGGTCAAGATCTTTTGTTGACGTGAGTTCTTGAAGGTGCCCATAAAAGTTGGGCATTGCACGTCGCTCCGCTCGGTCTGCGTCGCCATCGAGCGAGTTGTGTTCGTTACGTCGTGCACGTCAGCAGAAATGTCAACTGTCACCGTTGGCATACATTCGTCGTCTGGATGGATCTTTTGTTCTGCCTTAGATGTGCTTGTGGCAGCACGAAGAGGCCGGTCACAATGCCGTTGGCTTGCTGATGTTGAAGTTGCGGAAGCATTTGGTCCATGTAGTCGTGCAGTCGTGTCGTAAGGCGCGTTGGAGATCTTGACCTTTCGATCAGCTCAATGTCGCTGATGGTGTCCATGGCGGATGCGATGCGGTTGGAGAATCGGAGGTTGAGGAGAGTTGATGTGTGGTCGGTGAAATTGATTGCTGTTTCAGTGAAGTTGTGAATTTGCAACAAGGTTTGGACCGATGCAAATTTTGCATAAGTCGTCTCGCTGTGCAAATGTAAACAGAGCTGCCTCAGGTACTCGCGAGGCTGTACCAGCCACTCCCGAAGGACTCCCACTAGCGTGCGAGTTTTCGGGCCAGTCAGAGAGCGGCAGCAAGCTCTGCAAAGCCACCAGGTCCATTGCTCATCGTGGCACATGGACTGGAGCGTCAGGCTGAACTAGCCACTGCCGCAGTACTTCCACTAGCGTGCCAGATTATCTGCCATTGACACAGCGACAGCGAGCTTGGACCTCAACGCACGCCTTCTGTTTGCAGCCACAATCGACACTCTTCGGCGCATGTGCACGATCATGTACTATAGCAACACGGTGGACCATTGGCGTATTGAAACATTGTTTATGTGAGGTCATGACCACTTCGTGCTGGACAACTTGCGCCTCACCTAGCAGCTTGGCCGTTCTCAGTCCTTCATCACCAACCCAACATAAGTCCAATACGCTAGATGCATGTGAGTGAGTGCTGTTGGCAGCTGGACCGTTTCGCGACGTTATTACAGCTGTACTATCTTTCTGCAACCTATTGCTGTCGTGTCAAGCGTAAAGAGGATGAATCCAGATGTGCGTGCCTCGGGGAAGTGAGGCAGAACAGGCAAGTGCTGCAGAACCGTTTGAAGTGATGCTGTGGGTCGATTCCATCTGCTCCCGTGTCTGAATCGAAACTTCACCACGCCTTCACGCTCTCCAGACACTCCAGCACACCACCAGCAGACCAACCACTCACTCGCACACACTCACTCACTCGCACAACCATGGCACCTCCACCACCATCCACCTCCATCATCGGCACCACACCACGCCGCCGCATCACCAAGCAGCAACGGCAGCCATCGCGCGCCGAGCTGAAGGGTGAGCCAGTGATGGCCAGCACAGGCTATCACTGCGTGATGTACTGGGAGAACGGGTGTCCGTCGATCGTGTCACACCCGAACAAGGTGTGCACCAAGTGCTTGGAGGAGCTCACACAACCTCGCCTGTAAAAAGGCATAGCGACACTTCACCAGAGGCTACCTGGCTAAAAGCTCCTACGGGACATCAGTGTCTTTTGTTCGTGAACGAGGGCCTGGAGTCTCGTATTCGACGCGCAGTGACAGTTGTTGGCACTTGAGTCTGGTCAAATCTGATTTCAATGGCAATGTTCTCCGACAAGGATGCGAAAGATCTCGAGTTCGAAGAGTCGAAGCGCCAGATGTTGGCCCTCTCTCGGAACGAGCATGTAACGACACTCTACAAAGTTGGCAACATCGTCGTCGCTGGCGTGAAGCTAATGAGCTCGCGTGAAGTCGGCACCGAGGCCCTTGAGCACCTGAAAGGCGGACTGTGGTTGCCGGTTCTACCATCACAGCCGAAGTCAAGATTCCCAGCTCCGACCAACGAGTGAAAGTTGTTGGCATGACCGCAGAGAACGATTTGGGTCTGGCCAGGACGCGAAGTCCTTGGGCCCGTCGGCAACTTTCTACAACAAGCCATGGTTTCAAGCCTGGCGAGTCCTTCGTGTGCAAGCCGTCGCAGGATCAGTCGTCAAGGCTCACATCGATGCCGTCAAGAAAGAAGGAGACAATTGGAGGTGCTGGTAAAGAGCTGCTGCCGATCTTGCTCTTCGATGGCAATCTGAACGAGCTTTCAAAGGTGCATTTTGTGGATCCATTCATGACAACCACGGCAACTGCATGATAGCAAGCTATTCACCCGCGGCGTCACTCGCATAAAGCGCATATCTCGCTCTCTCCAGCAACGTACACATTTCCACGCCACGAGAGTGCAAGCTGGTACCAGCAGGAGATGGAATTGCTTGGAAGTCTGCTCGACAGGAAACGAAGCGGCCCACTGGATCACGTTCTGGTTGATTCGTGCAAGTCACGCCCTCAGAGTCAACTCCAGCTTCTCAAAGCCTAGAGCGAACGGTTGAGATATCAGGCCACGAGTCCGCTGTTTTCTGTCGACATCTCAAACACTGGGCAGCATTTTTTGGAGCGGAATCGACATCGGCGACTTCAAGGCACTGTTCTACATACTTTGATCAATATGAGATCGTGATCGACGCGCATTGATCGAGAGTCGCAAATATTGAGTTTCAGGAGACAATTGTATATCGTCTAAGGTTTTTGGTGGAGAATTATGTGAGATTCTCAGAGAAAAACGCGGCAATTTTGTTGCAGAAGGGTCGATTTGAGAGGCATGGTTATGGAGGAGAACTGAGCTTTGAAAGACTCATGAGAAGTGTCCAGGAAAGCACATAGATGGCGTGTGAATGGAGAGAGAGAAGTTCGTTTTATTCCAGAAGCAATGCAATTTATGTTGATGTTATGAACAACTCAAGTCTCCAACTCCTCCGCTCTTTATTCATGTCTTTGAGGTCCCTGTCCCGCACCCCTGTCCACGCTTCCAACTCATCCTCAATTTCCTCGATCCCGATGCTGAAGACAGAGATCAGAGAGAGGTGACGGCGGAGGGAAGAGTGAGCGTTGACAAGGCGAAGAAGGGAAAGACCGACAGTGACGTGAATTCGGAAAGGGAGAAACTCTCGCTTCCTCATCCACATTCTGTCCGTCTTTCCGTTCTTCGCTTTGTCAACGCTCACTCTTCCCCACCGTCACTTCTCCCTGATCTCGTTGTCCTTGCCATGCTGTGCCGTCACCCTCCTCTCAGTCCCTTCATGACTGCCTCGCCACCGTCTGCTGTACTCAGAAGCGAAGCGGATGGCTTGGCCGAGGGCGCGTGGGACTGGTCAGAGGGCACGATTCTGCCTGGAGGAGTGTCAGCAAGTTTTCAAGGGAGCGTCGCTGCCGAAGTGTGCTGGATGCAACTTCGGCCAGGTCAAGGAATGGGTTGGATTTCTTACCTCCTGCTGTGACGCGCATGTGCGGCCGAAGGCGGAAGGCCAGGCTGCTGAAAGAACTCCTTCAATTCGCGTGAGCGAAGACGAGCAGCGCCTGAAAGGAAGTTAGTAAAAGCTCGTAGATACCGTGAGTGTGGTGAAGGGGAAAGTGAGGATTGGGAAGAGTGAGGGCTGTTCATGCTGGGTCTGGCAAAGGGGAAGAGCGTGTCTCATGTCCATCACGCGCACCATCACTTTGAAGAGTGAAGGGCGATGAAGGGTCATATTGTAATGTAAATTTGCTTGCTCCAGCCAACCGTCATCGGCGCATTGGGCCAGAGGTATTGCATGAAGAACGGAAGTGAGTGCTTACCTGGCCTTCCGGCTGTCGGCCAACGCAGTCCTACAAAGTACACAAAGTACTTTAGGGCACGTTGACACAACAGCTAGCCTTTGCGCCGGTGTTGGTTGGCTTTTGGCTCTTTTGCCATTGACAATCTGATAGAGCTGGCCTTGTCTGTCTTGGCCGACGGACCCGTCTTCTGTGGCTGGCTCCCACTCGTGATCGTGTTCTCCTGGACGGTGGTTTGGCGCGAATTTGACAAGTCCACCGTTGGCCTTGATGGCGCTGTATCCGTAGCGTGGATGACACAACGTGGTTTCATCGCGGCAACCTGCTGTGGTGCAGCCAACCTTCGTGGTGGATCGGTCCTTGATGAGGTTGCTACGTTGGCCGTCAGTTCTTGGAACCCAAAAGGAAGTTCGTTGCTTTTGGTACCTGAAAGTCATTTCAATGTGAAATGCCGCCGCTTCGGTATGTTTTGCAGGTTGAGCTTGTCGTGGAAGTTCAGGGGAAGACTCTTCAGCAGCGACGGCGATCCTTGCGGTCCCTGGTTGAAGTCTGTCTGGTGCGTTAGTATACGCAGGTGAAAGTGAGCTCGACGCGACTGACCTTGTAACAGCCTTACTGACGGCCCTGATGTGCATGGTTGATGGAGTTGTGGCATGAAGCGTGATGTTGTGAAGGAAGAAGCAGGCAGCAGCTCGAATTTTCGCGCTTTGTGCGAGGCTCGGAGAAACGACACTTCCGAGCTCCTGTTCCTGCCTCGTCTTGCTGCAGATCTGCTCTGTGAACTTCACTCTCATTGTCCACAATTGTCCCAGAGAACCCCCCCCCCCCCCCCCCCCCCCCCCCCC